>RJWJ010009394.1:0-50089 GCA_004363605.1 Indri indri
ACACATGGTAGGGAGGGAAGGGCTTGGCACCAGGGAGCTTCCGGAGCAGAATGGAGCTGGAGCTGGATGCCCGTATGTGGTCCAGAGGCCTTCCTATAAAAAGGAGGATGGAGCAGAGGTTTCGGACTAAGAAATCATCAAGGAAGCCAAGCCCTGGTTCCTGCAGAGTCTGGGCCCAGGGTCCTTGGAGAAGGACCCCGAGTTGGAGAAGGAAGCAGGAATGAACATTTACAAGCTGCTGTTGTTTTTCAGGTCTCTCCCTCAGGGTCTCTGGGCCCCCTCTCTGTCCCTCCTGTCCACAGCACCATGCCTGGAACAGGTGAGCTTTAAAAGAAGTTTCTGAATAACATCAGGATTCCTTTAAATATGGGATATTAGAACTGAAAGGCACCTGAGTCAGCCTTTCCTAAATGTATTTCTAAGGATGTTAAAGTCTGTGCTGGGGAAAAAAAGTTTCCATGATCATTTAAGTTTGGGAAATGCTGATGTAAGCAAAGTTCAGACAAGTGTGTGTTTGTTTTTTGTTTTGTTTTAATTGCAGCACTTCCCAGCACTTGAGTGCATAGCACATTCCAACGTGAGCTGTATGGAAGGCTGAGGGAAGGCAGGGCTTGCCAGACTAATTTTCTACAAACTGAATTTCTCTATGTTTCAAAAAGTACCTATACAATTTCGAAGAAACCAGATTGGGTGACCATATGTCCAAGTGTGCCCAGGACAGTCCTTGTATCTGCCTCGTGTCCTGCCGTAATTATCAATGGCACTTCCTTCTACTTTTCACAGTGTCTTAGTTTGGATGGTAAAATATATGTCACCCTATCCACAGAACACAGCTTGGGAGACATAAACACAAGAATTAATCCAAATCTGCCATTTTACAGAGGATGAAAATGAGTTTCAGGGAAGTAAAACAAGTCAGCACAGGCCACAGAGCTGTTTAGTGAATGGCCTGGAACCAGGACAAGACTCGGGTCCCTTCAGTCCTGGTTCAGTGCTCTTTCTAGAAGACCATGCACCTTTTCTCTGTGGAGATGCAGGAACTAGAGGAGGCTGGCAATCTCTAATTGTGCTCCCAGCTTCTCCTCCTTCCCTGTGCACTTTGCTTTCTTTCCTCCTCTCCTCCTTCTTGTTCTTTTCCTCCTCCCACCTCTCGGTCTGGGGATGCATATGCCCAGCCCAGGGTGTGTCCTGGAGTAGGATGATTTTGGCGTCTGTCCTTCTTGTATTTGGCAAGTCTTGGACTTGCAGAACCAGCCACACCACTCTCGAGGGCCTGGGCTGCAAAGAGCATTTGCCATGAGAGCCCCTCTGGGGACGGGCAGAGGTTGATGCTAACGTGGTGGGAGGTGGGCAGATGGGTGGGGGGTAGGAAGAGGGTGAGGTACCTTTGGGGCTACGCCAGGAAATCAAGTGTCTGAAGGGCCATGTCACGAGGTCTCAGGACCCAGCAGCATTATTTTCCCCTTGTTTTTGCCTCTCCTTGTCCTCAGTAACGTCATCCTGTTCCCCTGGGAACAGCAGCAGGCCGTCGTCTCCTGGCTCAGGACTCCACGCCAGCAGCCCCACTGCATCTCAAAATAACTCCAAAGCGGCAGTGAACTCCTCCTCCAGCTTTAACTCTTCAGGGTAAGATGGAGGGGAGAGTGCAGGGACACCCCAGCAGGGCCAAGGGACATGTGAGAAGTTGGGTCAATGCCTTGGGAAAGAAAGCTTGTCACAGGGTTGGAGAAAGGGAATGTGGGCTAGGAGAGGACAGAGTGGAGAGCCAGACTGGACTTTATCCCTAGGGAGTGGGGATTTTAAAAAGAAGCTTCAGCTAGTGAGCAGTCCTGGCAAGGAGCTGATGTCAACCAAGCCAAAATTTCCATCCTCACTTTGAAGGGTGGAAATTTCCAAACGCTCTTGTCAGAAAGGGCCAGGTCCTTTGCTGGGCTTAGGAGTGCTCCGCTTCCTGCCACGGACCCAGTTCTCAGGGTGTTCCGATGCGAGTCTAGAGCTTAGGCACAAAGAAAAGCCCGGGCTTCAAGCATGGCTGACACAGGGAGAGAGGGAAGTCGTTCTGCCTCCGGCCTCTTGCCCCCACCTGCCAGGCAGCGGGCACAGCAGCCTCCTGGGCCTTAGTGCATGAACCAAAGAATCTACTCCAAAAAGTATTTTGAGAACTGATGCCTTGAGAGAGGGATTCTGCCCTGATTCAGAACAAAACAGAGATTGGAAAGTTAGGCAATAGGTTATCGACCTAAGATTGTTGGAAAAGATAAATCCACTTGTCCAAATCCAGGCAGTACAGCAAAGAAGCAGCTTTTATTGGCCAACTGTTGAATATCCCAAAAAGTTGGAGCTACTCACCTACCCCCATGGGGAGAGATAAAGAGGAAAGGAAGTTCACTGGAGGGGGGGGGAGAGAGAAATATATAATATAATAATATAATATATGATATATCGGTAGCTTTAAAAAATTGTTTTGAAACATTCACATACCACAACATTCATCATTTTGAAGTGTATAGTTCAGTAGTTGTTTGGGGTTTTTTTGAGACAGAGCCTCACTCTGTCACCCTGGCTAGAGTACAGTGGCATCATCATAGTTCACTGTAACCTCAAACTCCTGGGTTTGAACAATCCTCCTGCCTCAGCCTCCCAAGTAGCTGGGACTACAGGTGCACACCACCATGCCTGGCTAATTTTTCTATTTTTTGTAGAGACGGGGTCTCACTCTTGCTCAAGCTGGTCTCAAACTCCTGGCCTCAAGTGATCCTCCCGCCTAGGCCTCTCAGAGTGCTAGGATTACAGGTGTGAACCACCACACACAGCCTGTCCAGTAATTTTTAATATTAATATAATCACAAGGTTGTACAACTATCATTGTTATCTAATTCTGGAACATTTCATCACCCCAAAAAACAACCCCTGCATCTGTTGGCAGTCACTCCCCACTCCTATCTTCCCGCATCATATGAGTAGCTTTATGATTGACTTGTTTCTTTCTTCCTTCCAGATCTTGGTACCGATGGAATCATCCCACCTACCTCCACTGAAACCAAAAAGTTTCCCCTACTCCACCCTGTCCTGTATTGCCCACTGGAAGGAAGGGAGTCATGCCTGCTCTGTATGGACAGATTACTTTCAGAAGAGTGAAAGAAAATCCCCATTGTCAATGAGCCCAAACTGTTACCTTCTGCAGGAGCAAGGGCCTCCAGAGATCCAAACTGTGATTGAACCGTGTTCTGACTTCTAATTGCTCTTGAAACACATACCCCCTCCTAGAAGTTTTACCATTTTCACCTTCCTTGCCTGTGACCTTACCTTCTAGTTTTACATACTTTAGACGGCTTCACTGTGGCAATAGTCTTTCAGAGAAAGGACTTCTTGCTATTATTCTCCAACTCATCTATGGGCTTCTGGGGACAGCCATTTGCCTGGCGTACCAAACTACCAGAAGGCGAGATAATGGTTTTGACTCTGAACTTAGTCACAGTCCCTGGACTGATCCCAAAATCTGTGAAAACATTTGAATCTGATATCTCCACCAAAGCCTTGATGTTTTCTCTGTCCAGCAAAGTTTTCTGACTGAATCTTCATTTCACCCCATTTTCTTTTTAAGCTCACGCCCTTTTCTACAACCAAATGCATTCATCCTCGTCCCCAGGCACGTTGCTCCGCCCACTGGGGGGCTCTTCTGTCTGCTCACAACTGCCCAGAGTTCAGGAGCGCTTTTTTCTCTCCCTCTTTGTGTTTCTCCTTATCCGCCTTCTCTCCTTGCCCTTGGCTGCAGGAAAGGAAGAACACAAGAGCAAACACACAACAATTATGCTGTCAAAATACCTGTATATAGCCCTTTCCTGTTTTTGCAATATATTCTTCTTAATGTGGAATTTTCCAGCAAAATGTTCAACTCAGGTGTGAATTTTGAAGACATCTCTGTAATATTTTATCTTCTTTTTTTTAAAAAAAAAAAAGAAAGAAAAAATACCGAAGTGTGAAATACTGTGCTAACTTCCACAGAGTTCCAATGTGGGCTGGGAATCTTTGTTGACTTTTTCGGGAATGTTATCAATAGAGTCTCCTTCTTCGCAGGCCAGTGTGTAGAGATGTAACATGAAGCCATCCAGAAATGGTTGCTTTTTTTTTAAAAAAAAGACTGCATATCCAGGAAACTGGTGAGATTCAAAGGAATCTCTGTGTTCCTAAAGAAATTTATATAGTGATTATAAAAACTATTCCACTATTGATAAGAGGTTTAAATTATTGTTTTGTGCCTTTTTGTTGTGGAGGGGATGTGAGTGCATATAAGGAGATAGGATGGTGAAAAATGCTCCAGATTGGTTCATTAAGTGGATTATTCCTCACTCTGACGCTAAAGATGCCAGACGTTAATATAGGACCCTGAAGAGTTCAGAGTTCTTACTCTTTGTGACGGAACGACTTTGAGGGCAGACTAGGCAAGATTGGTTTCCTCATTTTGGAAGGGAGAAAATGGTGAATGTTTAAGGCGAAGTCATTTGGAGATTTAAGAGTTGGAGGCTGAGGCTGCTATCTCACAGCTCAGATATCTCAAATGTCAAATAGTCATCATTTACAATGGAAAGCAATAAACATTTGAGGCAAAGGATAATTTAACAATCCTGTATATTTGGCTTCAGAATGTGTTTTGACTTTTGGCAAGGAGGTCGAGGGGCAGGGAAGCTATCCTTTTGGTTTTTCTTAGATTGATACAAATTTAAAAAGTTACCATCGCTGAGTTAACATTGACCTGTGAGAAAGGGAGGCCCTTCAAGCATGTAATGGCTGAGGGGGAGAAACTAAGATTGGGATTAAACATTTGTTTTGAATAATAATATCCATGTGGGCAACCTATACACAAATAAGGGTTAACTGTTCCTGATGCTTGAATGGGGCTTACATTAAGTCTCTTATTTCATGTCGTGACGTGGAAGAAGGCCTATTGGTAGTGGTTACTTTCTCAAGATCTAGTTAAAAGGGGCTCGGTGTGTGGCGGAGACAGAAAGTAGAGCCTTCGGCAGTAATTCAAGTATACGAAGGGACTACTCCACCACCCATGGCCCATCTGTGCATATGTCTGCGCACACACACAGGTGTGCCTTCCCCCTCGTGTACTCACAGATGCCAGAGCTGACCCTTTCCTACAGCAATCCTGGCTACCTTGACATCCTGCTCAGGTGAGTGGTGAAAATTGATCCCCCGCCCTGTCCAAAACTGTGGTTTTCATACGTTTGCCTGTGGTCTTTGTGAAAGAAATAGAATTGTAGCCTAATGGCACAGCTTCCAGTAGCTTCCCTTGCCCATTAACTTGGACAGTCGCTGAACAGAGTCAAACCTGAAAGTGAGCACAGATTCACCTGTATGTCTGCATGATTCTGTACAATCCATAATTCAAGGGAAGTTTAATGGCAGCTTGATTAGCTGTTTCAGCATCTGATTAGGGACAAGAAGGAGCATCTAAGGGCAACAACCAGTCATTGCCGAGGGAGAAAGAAAAGGAAAAAAAGATCATTGCTGCTGCTTTTCAAATTTTCTTTCCTACTCTGATGCTTAGTTGACGCAAACCTAGTGGGCCCACCTGTGGGTTCTTAAGACAAAGACTTTTGGTCTGATTTAGAGAATGAGTTTATGAATCCCAAGACACCAATCAGGAACCCTGTCCTGAGCCCCGAGGTCTCCAGGGCGGTGTCCTTCCTCCAGGTGGACCCTGCACGCTCCTGTCATACCGCACTGCCTCTTCTGCTTCCTCCCTGTCTGGGGGGACCACTTTGAAACGGACACTTTTTTTTTCTGTATCCCTGTGCCTAACAGTGTGACTAGCACATAATAAGCAATTAAAATTTTAAAACATGGGCCAGGTGGACTGGCTCACACCTGTAATCCTAGCATTTTGGGAGGCTGATGCAGGAGGACTGTTTGAGGCCAGGAGTTTGAGAACAGCCTGGGCGAGAGTGAGACCCTGTCTCTACAAAGAGTATGAAAAGTTAGCCTGGTGTGGCAGAGCACGCCTGTAGTCTCAGCTACTCAGAAGGCTGAGGCAGGAGGATCGTGTGAGCCCGGGAGTTTGAGGTTGCAGTGAGTTATGATGAGGTACTACATTAGCCTGAGCAACAGAGACTCTGTCTTAAAAATTTTTTATTTTTTTTTAAATGGAATTCCTTTTTTTCCCCGCTCTAAACAACTTCTGACACCCTTCACTGAGGTAGGAGCTGTGAGTACATGAGAATACATTATACATGTGAGGGAAATTTTAGTTGGTTGGAGGCAGCATATCTTGGGGATTAAGGGCATGACCTCCAGAGTTGTACTGCCTGGGTTTGTACCCAGCTCTGCCTCCTACTAATTGTGTCACCTGGGGAAAGTCTTGATTGTGCCTCAGTTTCTCACCTGTGAAATGAGGATAATAGGTCCCATCCATAGAGTTGTTAGGATTAAATGAGTTTATATATATATATATATATATGTACACACATAGAGTGCTTGGAACAATGCCTCTTGGAACAATGGTGTAATACAGGTATTATTTGTGATTATTGTGATTATTATAGTCATTATTATTAAAGTAAACTGGTGGAGAGTTTCCTGTTCCCTGCTATCCCCCAGCAGCCCAGAGCTTTTCTGGGGGATGCCATTGTTGATAAGGATCTGATTTGGTGGAACAGGGATTGTGGCCAAAGATATATACATTAATAAAATTTAATCCTAGCTAATAAAGCTTGAATGTGGAATCCCAATCACCCTAGGATAAAGGCCCAATATCCTAGGAAGAACTGGGACCTTCCCTTATCCCCTCAGCCTTTAGGCTCCTGGAGCTAAATACCCTGGTTTTTTTTTGTGGGAAATGGTGGCAGCAAGGGAAAAGTCCCAGATTCAGATACTAGAAGCAAAAAAAATACTGCAACAAAAACAAATGGAGAAAAGGTTGAGATTCGTATACTATCCACTTACTGAAATGGATCCTTCCGTGTTTTCTTTCTTTAGACTATCATTACCTCTTATCTGGTCTATCTCAACACAAGTGTAACAGGTCTTCTCTGATTCCTCTTATACTGATTTTAGTTGAGTGGCCCTAGAGCTGGGGTTCTCAACTTTGGCTACACACTGGAATCACACAGGGAGCTTTAAAAATGACTGACATCCACACAAAGATTCTGATGTACTTTGGGATGTGGTCTGAATATTAGTGTTTGTTTGTTTTTTTTTTTAAGAGAGACAGGGTCTTATCCTGTTGCCCAGGCTGGAGTGCAGTAGTGTGACCAGAGCTCATTGCAACCTCAACTTCCTGAGCTCTAGCAACACTCCTGCCTCAGAATCCTGAGTAGTGGGGCTACAGGCAGGTGCCACAATGCCCAGCTAATTTTTTTTTTTTGTAGGAGCGTGGTCTCACTATGTTGCCAGGCTGTTATTGAACTCCTCAGCCCAAGCGATCCTCCCACCCTGGCCTCCCAAAGTGCTGGGATTACAGGAGTGAGCCACCGTGCCCAGCAGGCATTGGGATTTCAAAAGCTCCTCAAGTGATTCTGCTGTGCTATCAAGGTTAAGGACCACTGCCGAAATGTGCACGCAAATAAATCACTGGGGATCTTGTTAAAATGCAGATTCTGGCTTAGCGGGTCTGGAGGTAGGGTCTGAGTTTGTGTTTTTAATAGACTCCCAGGTGATCCGATTTTGCTGGTTCATAGACCATACCCTGAGTTCAAGGGCTTGAAGAGCATGATAATACGATTCCCTAGCTCTAAACATCATGGATTTCTCTTATTAACATAATAAAATGCCTCATCCTGACATCTTAGATTGGCAACAGAGGCATTTAAGGCCCTCTAACAGCAGTGGTTTTCAAATGTGATCGATCATCTGACTCTTGCATAAGTTTTTAAAAAATACATATTCCTGGGCCCCACACCAGACCTACTAAATCACAATATTCAAGGTGCAGCCTGTACAGTGCATTTTGAAAACACTTTCCCAGTGGTATAGATGACTGACAAGCTTTAGGAGCTACAATATGCTTGCAATATAGTTTTCCAGGCTCATTCCCTATTAATTCAATCAACAAACATTACTGCACCTTTCTCATACCAGGTATTAGAGAAACATGAAAACAGTGTCGTCCTCCCCTTTGAGGAGTTGGCAAGATAAGTGACCAAAACTAGAATATGTACTATTCCCCTGACATGGTCTAAACACTCATACCTCTGCTAAAGTCTTCTCCTTTTGAGAATGCCTGGGTCCCTCAGCACCCTATCATTGCCTGTGCAGATCAACCAAGCCAGACCCTCTTTATTCCATCGAGACTCCATACTTCTCTCTTCAAACTTACACTCTGCTTGGTATTAAAATAGACCCAGAGGAGGAGAAAGGATTTACCCAAAGTGAAACAATAGTTGACATTTATACAGTGACTTGTATGTGCCAACCATTGTTCTAAGCACTTTATATATGTAATCTTTTAAAATTCTCACAATACCCTTACGAACTGGGTTTTATTATTATCCCCATTCGGAGGATGAAAAAAGGGAGAAACAGAAAAGTTAAGGAACTTGCCCAAAGGCATACCAGGCAAGGTTTACCCTTAAGCCTATGCTTTCCTGCTAAGTTGGTGACAGGGCTGAAATTTAGACTACGGTAACTTCTATTCTCAGGCCTGAGCACTTTCCTGGTTGTCAGTTATTTGGGTGCTTGTTTCACAATTTAGATTCAAGTATGAGGGCAAGGACAATGTTTTACATCTCCTGCAGTGCTTAGTTAGGGTGCAAGCACTTAGTAGGTGCTCAATAAATGGTTATTGAATGGGCTGTCCCATCATGGGGAGAGGAGGAATGGGTATTAATTTAAACCAACAGACAACAACAGATAAACAAGAGCAACGGCCTGCAGGTCTCACGTCACCACTAGATCCCTTCTCACCCGCCCCCCACCCCGCCAGAAGGAACGTCCAGCGCCCAGCTCCGGCTCTGCGCTCCGTCCTCCCGGCCAGCAGGTGCCCCTAGACCCCTGCTCCTTCGCCGCCGCCGCCGCCGTCACCGCCTCGTCCTCTCCCCTTCGCTGCGCCGCTTCCTGTTGCCGCGACCCGGGCCCTGAGCTGTGGGCGCCCGGGCGCCCGAGGCTTCCCGGGGCGCTCCGCTAGGTAACAGCGGAGTGGGCGGGTGGGCGCGGACCGGCCGGCCCCCTGCCGGGGAAGGAGGCGGGCAGACGGCGGCCTGGCCCTGCAGGGGAGGGGGCCTCCTCCGGCCTCAGGGCGCCGCGGCCTCCCCGCGCCAGGCCGCCGGGGGCCGGGATAACGGTCTACCCGGCTCCGGGCTCCCGGGCCGGGTGCGGCCGGCAGTCGCAGGCACGTCCGCGCGGAGGTGCGATCGCGGCCCTGCGAGACGCCGGAGGCTGCCGCTCCCCGCCAGCCACGCCTGCTCCGAGGCCGGGAGCCAGGTGGGCCGGCCCGGCGCTTCTGCTCGCCGGTCTGGCCCTGGAACGGGAGGAGCCGGGAGAGGAGCCCGCCCTGGACTTTTGAGCTGCGATGGCCATCTAAATACCCTTCCATGCTTTGACAAAACCAAGAGCAAAAAGCCGAAACCCAGACACGGAGTTCCCCAGGTCACAGAGTTGCAGCTACCATTTACAAATGTCTGTTCCTTTATTTGTTTTTAAATGGGCCACTGTTTCTCCTCCATTCTGCCAGGGAATTAGGATTCAGAGAAGAGGACTCTAAAAATACTAATCGGCATATCCAAATGAGCTGATCCGCATTACTGGCCAGTGACCCTGGCATTGAAAAAGAAATAAGGGAGGACAGTTCTTTTCACTCTAAGTACTTTGTATTTCTGTCCCTTACTCCGAAAATTGGCCTGGACGTTTTACAAAATTTATCTCAGAACTCCATGTCGAAACTGGACCAGACTATAGAGTTCTTAAATTCTTTTTTCTTTCTTTCCTTTCCTTCTCTCCCTGCCTCTCCGTTGTCCTCCCCTGCCCCTCCTCCTCCCTCTTTTTTTTTTTTTTCATTTTTTTAGAAAACCGAGGCTCTAGAGGTTAAAGTGATTTGCCCCCACTCCTACAGCTAGGTAGGGACAGAGACAGAATTGGTACTCAGGTCTATTATGAACATCTACTATTTTCTTGAATGGAAATCTGATTTCAGATGAAGGCTGTACAGAACTTGACCTTCATAAACGCCTTTGTGGATGGCATTCTCAGGAGTGGCTTGTGTATTGAAGTGTGTTGGTCCACAGATACTATTTCACTTGTCGGAATAGGGTTAAGCAGTAAGTGTAGCCATGCGGAAAATTCCTGCTGAGATGGGACAGATATCTGAAATGTTTTCGACTTTTTTTATTTGTACTTTCAATAGAGGAGTTAATGAATATTAATCACAATTGGTCATTTTTAGATTTTAATCCTGTATGACTAAATTGACTCCGTTATAGTTGTTCTTGTCCTAATGTAGTTGTCACCAGTAAAAATTCCAAAGTGTAGCTTTCTGACTTTTGTTTCATTTTTAACTGAATAATTGCCTTAAAGCTATTTTTATATTTCAACAAAAACTCCCCTCTTGTGCCTCAAAATCCTGCTTTCCCCCTTGGTAAATCTTTGAGTTGGATTTCAGAACCAAATAGGACTGGATTTTTTTCCCCCTTCCAGGAAGTCTGGACTCTTTGTTTAGTTCTATATTTAGATTTACCCCAAGTTTCAATTTTGACTGATAAACCTGTGACTCAAATCCAAACCTCAGCTGAATTTAGTATGGCTTAAAACCACATTAAACTGCGGTGCGTCATGTGACCTCTAGCAGAAACCAAAGTGGCGGTATTCTGTTTTTTCATGAGAGCTTCTCATTGGGATTTTGGCAATTCGAAGACATTATCTAATACACTGCTTTATTATCCATGTATTATTGTCCAAGGTCAGTCATCACTGGAGGGTTGTTACTGACATTTACTCATCATAAAATGTGATGTTAGACAGCCTACCAACTCAGAATGCAGTCCCTGGTTTCCAGTGTACAGCTGCTACCGGCTGCCAGCATGCTATCTCTAAGGAACATGGAGTTATAAATACAGCCATACTTAAATAGAAGATGCTTGGCTGTCCAGATAAGGAGGAAGTATTTCGGTAAAAGCAATGTTTTTGTGCTATTCTATAGTAGAAATGAGGACATATACACGCAGTGACCCAATGCTGTTTTCTTACGGTGCATCCTTTTTTTTTCTGCTTTTGGTCTTTTCATCCTAGGATGGCATTAGCTCTGTGTCTGCAGGTGCTGTGCAGCCTGTGTGGCTGGCTCTCGCTCTATATTTCTTTCTGCCACCTGAATAAGCACCGAAGCTATGAGTGGAGCTGCCGGCTGGTTACTTTCACCCATGGAGTCCTCTCCATAGGCCTCTCGGCTTATATTGGCTTCATTGATGGCCCATGGCCTTTTACCCACCCAGGTAGGTAGGAGATGGTAGGGGATTATTTCTTAGGGATTTATGATTTGGGGGTAGTCCTAGAAGGATGGAACTTTTAAACAGAATTTGTACAATATTGAAGAATAATTCCGATTATAATTTATATTATAGCCTTCAATCTTCATTGTTAACTCTGATATTGCATATGTCACCTCTTATTTCTGTTTTTTGTAACTCTACTTTTAAAACACATTTTTTTTTTTTTTTTTGGAGAGAGGGTCTTGTTCTCTTGCCTAGGATAGAATGCAGTGGTGTCATCATAGCTTACTGCAACCTCAAACTCCCAGGCTCAAGCAAACCTCCAGTCTCAGCCTCCATGTAGATTTGAAACTACAGGCGTGTGCCACCACACTTGGCTAATTTTTTTATTTTTTGTAGAGATGGGGTCTCACTGTGTTGCTCAGGTTGGTCTTGAACTCCTGGCTTCAAGCAATCCTCCCATCTCAGCCTCCCAAAGTACTAGGATTATAGGCATAAGCCACCATGCCCAGCCTTAAAACAAATTTTAAATTGCTTGTTATTAACACAATTTAGTCAATCAGAAATGTACAAAACATAAAGCCAATATCAACATCTTCCTACTACCCACCCCCAAACAGGTACAAATAGAACTGTATTTTATAAGTTCTTTTGGTAAACTGTAATTTTTACTCAGTTGTAATTCAAAGGACATTATCTTTCTATGTCTATGTAAAAATGATAAGATCTTCCTTGTCCTTTTTGATTGTTCCATGTTATTGTGTTGCATGCATTTGCTATCACTGATTTAACCAATGCCTCATTATTTTGGGTAGCTGTATTAGTTTTTTTTTTTTTTTTTTGAGACAGTCTCACTTTTTTCCCCGGGCTAGAGTGAGTGCCATGGCGTCAGCCTCACTCACAGCAACCTCAAACTCCTGGGCTCAAGGGATCCTTCTGCCTCAGTCTCCCGAGTAGCTGGGACTACAGGCATGCGCCACCATGCCCGGCTAATTTTTTCTATATATTTTTAGTTGGCTGATTAATTTCTTTCTAATTTTTTTTTTTAGTAGAGGTGGGGTCTCGCTCTTGCTCAGGCTGGTCTCGAACTCCTGAGCTCAAACAATCCACCCACCTTGGCCTCCCAGAGTGCTAGGATTACAGGCGTGAGCCACTGCACCCGGCCTGTATTAGTTTTTAAATCACTAGATGTGGGAGTGTTACTTCCTTGAGTATGCAAAAATTGCACCCCATGGGTACAAATGTTGGCTACCATCACAAAATACCACATATTGGGTGCCCCAAATAACAGAAATTTATTTTCTCACAATTCTGGAGGCTAGAAGTCCAAGACTGATAACGTGCTGGTAGGTTTGATTTCTTCTGAGGCCTCTCTCCTTGGCTTGCAGATGGCCACCCTCCCACTGTGCCCTCACTTGGTCGCCTGTGTGTGTGTGTGTGTGTGTGTGTGTGTGTGTGTGTATGTCCTCCTCTTCTTTAAAGGACACCAGTCATGCTGGATTAGAGCCCACCCTAATGATCCCATTTTAACTTAATTTACCTCTTTAATGGCCCTTTTCCCAAATACAGTCACATTCTGAGGTACTGGGGTTTAGGGATTCAACAGATGAGTTTGCGGGGTGGAGGACACAGTTTGGCCCACAACTCCCTTTACATTCTTTTTTAAAAAAGCTTCCTTAGATTCACATGTTGAGCTTCAGGGTTTTCCCCAAAATTGTCGAACTGAGATGAAACAAGCAACTCTTAAGCTTTGTGTTTTATGTGAAGATTCTTAATGGTTTCAAACATGTCAGGTCCTTGCAACCTATGTTCTTAGACATGGGAACACACTAACTTTTGGGATTCTTTCCAGAGTCTACTTTCAGAATAGGTTAGTGCCACTGGTGTCCAATAACTGGACCCATTAAGCTAAGAAATTAATCTGATGTTTAGGACAGAATGACTTAAGAGTCTGGAAACAGATTGTTAGCAGGTTTAAAAAGCATGTGCCTGCCATTGTTTTTGTCTTCTTCACTGATTCAGTAAGATTTGAAAGACAGCAACTTAGGATCCCTATGTAAGGTAGCACTATTCCCAGTCACTCAATTCGCTTCTGTCTTGGTTTATTTCAGGCTCACCTAATACACCCCTCCAAGTTCACGTTCTGTGTCTCACCTTGGGCTACTTCATCTTTGACTTGGGATGGTGCATCTACTTCGTGTCTGAGGGTGCCCTGATGCTGGCTCACCACACATTGAGTATCTTGGGCATTATCATGGCCCTGGTGCTTGGGGAGTCAGGCACAGAAGTCAACGCAGTCCTCTTTGGAAGTGAAGTTACCAATCCCTTGCTACAGATGCGCTGGTTTCTCCGTGAAACAGGGCACTATCACAGTTTCACTGGAGATGTAGTGGACTTCCTCTTTGTGGCTCTGTTCACTGGAGTGAGGATTGGTGTAGGAGCTCGCCTCCTCTTCTGCGAAATGATTTCACCCACGCCCAAGTGGTTTGTGAAGGTTGGGGGAGTAGCCATGTATGCTGTGTCTTGGTGTTTTATGTTTAACATCTGGCGCTTTGCATGGAAGAAAAGCATCAAGAAGTACCATGCTTGGAGAAGCAGGCGGAGTGAGGAACGGCAGCTAAAACATAATGGACATCTCAAGACACACTAGCCACGACTTGCTTCAGATAATGGATTGGGTTAGTCAGCCATGGGAACCAGGTTGGAAATATGGCTGTTATGGAATTGCACTTAAACTTAGGTTTCAAAAAAGGGCTAAACTTATCAATCCATTTGGTCAGTCTTCAAGCCGAGCATATACCAGTATTAAAACACTAACTTCTACAGTGGCACAGTTGTAGAAAGTGAGAACACTCAGTGGTAGCTGGGAATAAGTCAGAACTGTGAAGTAAGAACTACTGGCACTTGTTTTCATTTGTGGTAACCCTGGGTCCTCTTGTCCCTGGGAGCTTTGATGTTCAGACAGAAAGGAACTCAAAAAAGATTAGTGCTATTTCTTGTTCCTTCAAGAAGTAATTGCTTCCGTAAACACTTATTCCTGCGTTCTGTGTAGCAATTTATGTAAGTCCATTCCATTTGCTATAAAATGAGGGACTGTCAGGAAGACACATGCCTTTGGCAAGGAAGAGGGGATTGAGTCTGCTTAGATGAAGGAGAATAGAAAAGGATGAGAGCTGAAACTGTGGCAGTGGTGGGGGGGTCACTTACTGAACCTCCCTATACCAACTCCGTTGGAGGTCCCCAAGACTACCCCCAGGTTTTGTGATTCACTAAAGGACTCAGCATGTAGTCATGAATAGCTTTGATTTATTATAGTGAAAGGATACAAAGAAAAATTAGCAAAAGGAAAAGCCACCTGGGACAAAGTCTGGGGGAAACCAGGCCCAAGCTTCCAGAGTCCTGTCCCAGTGGAATCACATAGGAGGACGTGCTTTAGTTCCTCCAGCAACAATTTGTGACAATGTGTGAAATGGTTGTCTACTGGGGAAGGTCATTACAGACTTGGGTTTTTACTGGGGACAGGTCATGTAGACAGACTCTGCTGGGCACATAGCAAAATTCAAGACTCTCAAAAGGAAAGCAGGTATTAAGCATAAACCATACTGTTTGCACAAACAGTTTAGGCACAGTGAGCCAGTCTTATCAGTTAATGGTGGGAACTCTCCCAAAATCTAAGTTCGCAGATGCCAGCTAGGGGCCAACCTTGCAAGCGGGCCTTTCCAAGGATAGCAGTTCAGGCCTGCTGTGTTAACTCTTTTCTGCACAAAAACCATAGAGCTAGGGGTTTGGATTCCAGATAAATGAGGTGTGGGTAGATTTACTGAGTCCTGCTATATGGGTTCTGCCCTACCAGGAAAACTGTGCCAGTTCTCAGGGCTTTTGTGCATTAATCTCCTAGGCATTTGAGGCTATGACTAAATTCCATAGGGATTTACCATGTG
The DNA here is from genome assembly GCA_004363605.1 of Indri indri. Taxonomy (NCBI): domain Eukaryota; kingdom Metazoa; phylum Chordata; class Mammalia; order Primates; family Indriidae; genus Indri; species Indri indri. The sequence goes on from RJWJ010009394.1 coordinate 15,365, forward strand.
GATTCCACTGTGTTTGAGATGGCAGTTCAGGTTTCAGCTCGGTTGTACATATTGCAAACTAGAGCCAAAGACTTTAAAGTGTATACTGGCCTCAGGATGATAAGGCTAATTTTTTTGTTTTTCTCTCTCTTTTCATTTCAGATACATTCCCTTTTAGTTTTTCTTCTTTCTCTTAAAAAGGTGCCACTCCATGGACAAACTAATATGATAAGGCCAGTCTAGAAAGGAAAAAAAAAATAAATTTCTCAGTGTGATAATCTCTAGTCCCAAGTAGGAGAAGCAAGAATAGAAGCTTAGAATAAGGGGTTAAGAATCAAGAATTCTTGGCTTCTTTTAGCTAATTTTGCTACTCACTTGCCAGATCATTTGGGCAAGTTGTTTATTCTCTGCCTCAGTTTAAACCTGTTGTGAATGAATGAAATACCCTGCTGTGTATTTCAAAGAGATATTATGTGGCATTTTATTAATGGAGGTCTTTAGGGCTTTTATGAAAAAATGATTGTTTATATATTTATTATTTGTTTATTTATTTATTTATTTTTACCATGTTATTTAGACTAATAGTGATTGATTAGCTCAGTTGGTGAGCAAGGGCGTGGTGCTACTGAAGTCAAGGCTGAAGGTCAGTAGGAAGTGTCAGGCCATTCTTTGGTCACTAACCTAATGAGTGGCCTTGAAAATGGATGTCATTAGCCACAGAAACCAGGCATGAGGGAGTGCTTGGAACCGTGTAAAGTCATCACTGCTAAGGGAACAGAAACTTTAATGGCATGTTACCAATGGGTCTTTTAAAATGAGTGTCATTTGGTTGAAAACTTTTGCTGGGTATTGAAATAATCTGACAGCAGCATCTATACCTCTTTTCTTTCTATGATCAGTATCCCTAAAATACCGGTGAGCTGCTTTCCAACAAAATCGTGGTCAAAGTAGGATGCTGGGGAATGCTGATTTTAGCAAAAGCCTAGTAGAAAAGAGTGGCTTGGTGCACGAGCTTAAAAAAAAAAGAAAAAGCTGGCTCTTGAATTTTGGCACAGTGCAACCTGTTCCATACCAGACAAATGAATAAGCTTAATCTGGTACCAATTATTTTCTCCCTTACCCCTCAGAAGTGAAGGGACTGCAGATCTTGCTGTTTGGGGGCACTCTCATGGAAATGTACATAGGCTTTTTTGAATGATGAGAAACCTGAATAATTGATAAGGGGAAGGGAATCCCCCATTTCAGCTTTTCTTGATGTTGTAACTCATAGCTATGAAGAAACATCTGAGAGAAAACTATGAACTGAAGATGACTCAGCAGTTAAGATGCTGAGTCTTTACACCACAGGTAAATGAAGGGCTAATTAATGCGTGGTCTGCTCAGACAAAATGAAGTACTCATTTGCACTTGGATTACTATGTAATAATAACTAACGCTGTTCAAGAAGGATTTGTATTTCAATAAGATTTGTACTAAATTTTATAAAAGTAAAACAACTTTTTATAAATCCAGAGTCTGTCTTTATATCTTTATTGGGATTTTGCCAATAAGTTAAAAAAAAAAAAAAAGCATTTTGGCCTGTAGAAATGTTGACCCATATTCATATGTACCAGTGAAACATCTCTAATCTGCTGTTTATCATCAGTCATTCCTATTTTTTATTTTGGGGCTAACAGTTGACATACAGAAAACAGTTTGCCATAAGAGAGGGAAAGAACTTAATTTTTTTTTGTTCTGCCATCTGTTTGGGCAGTTGCCTTAAAAATGATGATTTGGACCAAGTTGACATCAGAGACATTATCTGAAGACAGCCAGAGTTCCTGTATTGAGAACTATATACTTCCAGCACTTAAAACAGTCTGGAACAGGGGCCGGGTGCGGTGGCTCACACCTGTAATCCCAGCAGGGAGGCCGAGGCCGGCGGATTGTTTGAGCTCAGGAGTTCGAGACCAGCCTGAGCAAGAGTGAGACCCCGTCTCTACTAAAAAAATAGAACGAAATTAGCTGGACAACTAAAAATATATAGAAAAAAATTAGCCGGGCATGGTGGCACATGCCTGTAGTCCCAGCTACTCAGGAGGCTGAGGCAGTAGGATCGCTTGAGCCCAGGAGTTTGAGGTTGTTGTGAGCGAGGCTGACGCCACGGGACTCACTCTAGCCAGGGCAACAGAGTAAGACTCTGTCTCAAAAAAAAAAAAAAAAAGAACAGTCTGGAACACATAGTAGGTACTTAATAAGCATGGATGAGATGATGAGAATGTGGTTTAGAATAACCTCCCCCCCATTAGAAAACCTACTCAAAGAGCATGTCCAGTGGATTGGATCACCAATGTCACTTTTCTAGGGCAAGTGCCCCTGGGGAGGCTGTTCTACCTAGATTGGCTTAATTCTTTTGAAGGCAATCTATAGATTGAGCCTTTAGAACAATTCAGCTACCGGCAGCTGTAAGGAGGCTTTCAGGGGATTTTTTGTTTTAATCATTAATGCTTTGTGGGTGACTATAGAGATTTTCATCATTTAAAAAAAATTGGTTCTGGAATGAATAATCACTGGATTAATTCAATCCTTTGCTTACCATCTTTTGAAGCTTTCCCACAGCAAAATGCCCTCTTTGCTCACAGTTAGAACCTTGTGTCTATTTAAGTTTGGAAGGATCTTGAAAGCAGCTTGCCAAGAGGTTTTGCATGCAAGGAAGAGAAGGTGAATTAGGAAACGTTCCCAGTTTGTTTCATTCCTGAAGCTTAAGTGTTGAGGCATTCTTGAAGGAAAGAGGGGAACACATTTTTAAGATGCATGATTTGATGAGTCATTGGGTCCAATTAATTTGATACTCACTGTAACATTACTAGAACAGGGGAAAATAAGATAATTTAGTACGTTTAAGAAAGATAGTTTTACTAAGCTTGGGGATAAGGTTTGCGTTTTGATCACTGTATACAGACGAGTGGAATGCGTTCCAGTCATATACAGACAACACTCAATTTAACTGGGAGTCTTCAGGATAGAATCGTCATGCTAGGATACACCAGCAGGTGGCAATATGTCCTGGTCTGATCATTAGGAAAGTGGCTTGGAACCCTAATCCACTTCTATTCTTTCCAAAAATAAACATTACAAAATTAGCTGGCTGTGCCCCGAACTTAAAAAATCAAGCAATAAAGAGTCATCTTTGGCTTCTGTTTATCTTTTCCTTTTTTTTTTTTACCCCGTCCTAACGTCAGCCTTAGCTCATGCATCTATTTAGGGATAATGATCCTTTCATTAACCGTTGTGGAATGACTTTTAGAAACAGCATTGTTAAGAGGTAATTGTTTCCTCTCTCCACATCCACTGTTTATTAGATTTGATTTGCTACTTGATTTCCACAACATGGCTGAAATCCCTTGCCACCCACACAGGTTTAAACTCCAAAGTCTGAAAATAGTTGGATAAAAGGGATAGCCGTTTGCAGGCAGAATTGGAGAACGACATTGTCTGTGGTACTTAAATTGCCACAATACTGAATTATTCAATCATAAAACTAGATGGATATCTAAATCTCTCTACCCAGTGGAAAAACAAAAGCCGAAAAAATATTTGGCAACTCTTCAGAGAGAACTGTAATGCTATTTACTGGATAAATACACTTTATTTTCTTCTCCCATTTCTTTCCACAACAAGCTTGTTAAGTCTCTATGGAAAGCACCATACTTTCTCAATTTGGCAAATAATATATTTCATTTTGCCAAGGCAACCTAAAAGCAATATTTGTACCAAGGAATCCTGGCTCCAGTCCCCAAATCCTCTTTCTCCCCAGCGTTACACGCCTCCCTGCTCCAGCCCACCCTTGTCCTCTCCCGGGACAAGGCCAGCAGGTGCCCCAGGTGAGCGACCAACGCCGAAACCTCTCTGTGCTGGGATCTGCTTCACCGGGACGCTGGCCGGGTGTCTGGACCTGAGCTCGCGTCCCTCGGTCAGAAGCACTCGATACGTGTTATTGGAAAATACGGAGAACAAGTACATTCCCTGAAAGAATAAAAGTTTCCAGGACAAGGGGAGCGCGTAATTCCCAAAAAGAGCCTCTCTCTCATCGCCAACTCCTCGGGATCTGGCGGTGCTCTTTGGCGGTCTCTGGCGAAAGCTTAATACAAGCTACACGCCTAAGCGCACAACTCCAGCACTCACCGGGCTCTCGGGGTTGGAGGGTGGGAGTCCCTTAGCAGCCGGTTCCCACCTCCCTCTGCCCCGCAGGACTACTTTTTCGCTCCCCCAACCACGGCTCAGCGGAGGCGTCCGCGCGGGGGCGGCGCGCACCCGAGGGCGGCGCGTGGGACAGCGGGCGCGGGGCGGCGGAGGGATCCCGGGTGAGACGGCTTCCCGAAGTCAGAGGGGAGGAGGCCAAAAAAGTCGGCGGGGGAGGGGAAGAGCGAGCTTGCGCTGGACGCGGCCGGGGCCAGGAAGGCAGAACCGGAACCGGAACCCGTGCGCGTGCCCGCAGTTGTCGCACGGCCCCCACCGCCGGTGGCCTCCTCCGCCGTCCGAGCGCGCTCCCGCGAGGGCCCCCAGGACCCGGCGAGCCGGCCCTGCGCCGGGAGTCGCCGCCGCCGCCGCCGCCTCCGGGCCCGAAGCTTCCAGGCCGGGCTGGACTGGAATCTCCCGCCCCTCGCGGAACCGCCGCCTACCGGAGCGTCGGGGAGGAGCCGCCGCCGCCTCTGCCGACTGCGGAAGAGTCCGGGCCTCAAAGGGATGGGAAGCAGCCCGCGGCGCTGAGAGAGCCGGGTCTCTGTCACCTCAGGCTGCGGTATCCCCTCCCCCGGCGGCCGCAGCTCGTCCCGGCGCTCGGAGCCTGGTGAGGGCGGCGAGGAAGACGAGAGGGGTCCCAGGGCCTGGGGACATGGAACCGCGCGGGCCCGGCGCGGGACAGCCTGAGACGCGGCTGAGGCTGCGGCCACGAGTAGCCGGCAGCCCCAGATAGAGAGCGGGGACGAGAGGGCCCCGGTCCTGCCGTGGCGGCGAGACTCCCGAGGAGGAGCCGACACCCGTCCCTGAGCTGATCCCGCCCCAGCCCCGGAGGGATTCCCGGGTCCCCTTCCCACGGCTCGCGGACTTCTCTCTCTGAGGAAGTTTTTTCCCTGTGCCTTCTGGAGGATCTATCACTAGCTCTGGGACTCGCTTTCTGGCTGACTTTCTCAGTTTGTTTTGGGAGAACACTCGTTTTGCTCCAACGCGCATCCCTTGACCTCCTTCCAATCGGATGTTCTAGATGACTGAATGGAGTTTTGAGTTGGACTTTTGTGTCCCTGACGGAGTTGGGCCTGATCCCAGAGCGCTCGGGGTGGGGTGGAGGTGTTACTGTAAAATGCAAGTTGGATAAAAGGAGGACCTCTCGCCAAGGGCCCCAATGAGTGGCACACAGTCTACTATCACCGACAGGTTTGTATGAAGTTCCTCCTTCGCTTAGTCTCCCTGGATTTGGCCCGACCTTGCAGGAGAGTCGGTTACTGTAGATTGCATTTGGCCGGTGAAGTTAGTTGACAGGCATAGGAAAGAGGGTTGTTTCGGAGCTATGCAATTTAGTCTAGGGTTGCTGCCAAGTTATCCAGTTGATTGAATTTGGAAATGTACTTTCCTGGAGAGAAACTTTCCCCCAGATTTTCAGAGAAGGGGTAGGTAAAACCATGATTGTGGTTTCTGTCTGTAGTGTTCATTACTATTCTGTACTCATCTTGGAACCAGAGGAAGGTCATTTTGGGTGAAGGTCAGTGCCTGAAGTAGGCTGGGTGTTGGTGTTATCTGTCAGTTTTAGTCCTGTCCTGTAAGTAGTACTTTAGACAGTTACATTTTAAGAATTTCTCTCTGTGAACTTAATTTTGTGCCTGCTGCATGGTGATTTGTGAACTTGATCTCTTTTAGGTGTTTCCCTGCACAGTGTTTAATTATTATCTAATAATTTTCCAGAATGTTGACATTGCCAGTAAATCACAGGCTCTTGCCGGAGGCATTATCCAGGAGCTGAAAGAAATGAGGGAAAATCATCGGGTTTGCTTTTAATTACTGTATTTAAATATTTCATTTTCCAGGAATACTTGGCTTTTAAGGGATATGAGACCTCAGCATAGTATAAGTGTGGCAGGTGGATTTGTTGAGTTCTGTGTTTGTCCCTTACAGTACTTACCAATGTTGCATGGTGGTGTGTGGTGAATTAAGCTAGATCGTAATATGTGGTTCTCTTACTCCTAAGAGCTATTCTTTCGAATAGGTTAAGCAATGAGAGCCTATTCGTTCCTTTACCACATTTCATTTCATAATTTAATTATGACACTGTACTAGTCCCAAATTTTAGGCAGCTTGCTTTATTTTTAAGTCAACCTTCAAACTATTACATCATAAGAAATAGATCAAATAACTGAATTTAAAGGGCCAACACTGATGAAAAGTGAGACAATAGTGCTCCTGCAGAAAGTAATAATTTCCTGGTAAGAGTTTCATCCAATTGTAAGACTCATTTGTTGATTTTAAAAGGGCCAAATTCCATTATCATACCGTAACAGCTACTCCAGAAACAGAACTTCCTCTTCCTGTTGATGCTTTCCAGTGTCACATGAATGTTCACATAGAAGATTCCATTAAGTATTTAAACTATTTATGTTCTTTACATGTTTTTTAAAAAATGGGTTTTCACTTTCAATAAAATAATTTTTAATTTTTCCAAGAGTACAGGTAACATGAGTAGCCACAGTGATTATCTTGCTTTCACCTAGTTATCCCCATTCCTTTTGTTTCAGGGTGTTTTGCTTCTGAGAAATCACTTTCACGAGCGTGTGGATAATTTGTTTTCCTGGTTCATTCAATTCTTGCCCTTGCTGTTGAGCCTGTAGACAAGAAGTCTTACTTGGAACTAATGTAATGTTGGTTTTTATTGCGATACTGGGTCTGTTTGATTTGTAGAAACAGAACTTAGGATCATGAACTCATTCCACACAAAAATCACTTGAAAGCCCTCAAGTAATGATTTCTCTTTAGCATTGCTTCTCAGAAGTTTTCTTCCTCTTTCCATTATCTTGGAAATAAAATCTTGGGATGTGTCTTCTTTATACATTAGATGGCATGTAAACATTCAATACGCATGCAATTATTGAAGGTCTGTTCCTTGCCAGGCGCTGTACTAGGCACAAAAGATTAAAAGATGAGTACTTTAAGATTAATCTGCAAATTGGTTTGTACATTGAATTTTTGAACTGGTTCAAATGCTGCCTAATTTTATGTAGTTTTTTAGAAAGAAAAAAACTTAGCTACTTAATTTAGTAAACACGACTGAGACCTGTTTGTTAGGAATTTATTAATAGGTTCTTTTTTTGATGAGAATTACTCTTATTTGGCCACTACTTTTTAAGTATATTTTATTCCGTAAATATAAAGCATCCATTTTCCCTTTAATAGAGTAGTTCCTGATTTGATTATATGTTAGGGTGAAATCTGGAAGCACTGGTTTAGTATTATTTGTATGCCAGGGTGCCTTAACAAAGTTATGAGTATAGAATAGTTTCTAGCTTTCTCTCAGCCCTACATACCTCACCCTCTTTTCTCACTAACTCGAGTGTACTCTAGGTATATTTTGCTGATTCTAGAACTGTTGGCAAATTAACAGTGCCAGCATAGCTTTTTAGAGATCCTTTCAAGTTTGAAGTACTGTATGTGGTATAGCTTTGTTTTGTAGAGTGTGCAGAATCATCAGGCCAGCTGTGTGAGTTAGAGTTCTTTCATTGTGGTGCTTCTGACTTCAGAGTCTGTCCTCAGTTGAAATCAGACTAGCTGGTTTTGGGCGTTGTTCTGTTTTGCAGTTTGTGGCAGGCGACACATGGCTGAACAAGATAAGAAGGGTTTTATTCTTGTGTTAGGGACGTGCTGGGGCTGGGATGGAATTCAACTATGTTTAGGCTCTGATTGGCCACTTTGGATACTCAGAACACTGTTATATCCTGTTTTTATTTTGCAGTTAAATCAACACATTCACTAGCTCTCTTTCTCTTCTACTCATCAGCCCCTTCCCCTTTTCTTAAAACTGAAAACTTAAAATGTTTAAAATGTTTTATTTTTATTTTTTAACTTCAGCCTTTCTGTGGCATTTAAAACTTAAAACTCAAACTATGTTTATGGTTGCTATTGTTTTTGTGTAATATATCTGAACATCTTTTTAAAAATCTAAGCAGTTTATGAATACCTTCTAGTCTCTTGCTTTGTAACTTCTGTGAGACCCGGAGACTATAGTTTTCAGTGTTTAGAATGAGCACTTCAAAAATGGTAGAAATGTCTGATAGCCGCTTTTTAGTCTGCATTGATTGCTGCATTCGGTCCTAAAATATATCCCAATTGTTACCAATCCTAGATGTCTTCTATCCCTGAGACTTGGGGATCCTATGGCAATTGGAATTTCTTCTGAGGGGTAGAGAGGAGAGAATGCTTTTCCAGTGGACTCAGTAAATGATTTCAGTACAGATCCTATAATAGTGAATTTTCTGGGACAATATAGGTAGGAAAGTTATAAGGGTCTTTCTTGAAATAAATGGAGTTTTGTTTTTCCTGGGGTGTATAGATTTTGTTGTTGTTTTAGATTTATAGATAAATAAGGTTTTTGATACAACAACAATTTCTTAGCACCAAATTCAGCTTCAGGCTGTTTACGCAAACTTAAAATGAGTGTGGAAACCTGTGTCTTTGTATGCCTATACTCAGTAATTAGCATTTTCATTCATGATACTTTTTCTGCCAAAATTGCTATATACTGCTTTTGATTAAAAAAAAGAACTCATGTTTGTGTACTATTATCAAGGTTGTATGAGTCATCTATCTGCAGGGTGGAATTATCTGTAACATTTTCTTGTAAAGTCGGTCAATTAATAAATAAATACAAAATTGAAATTGGGGCTAAGGATTACAGTGCTAGCAAAATTAAGTATTATCTTTGTCTTTTAGTTCAGTGTAAAATCTTGATTCATGTAGGTATGCAATGGTACATTCACTTGTACAGTTTTACATGAGCCAACATGTACAGTCTAAATATTTTAAAAAGCACGAAGCTATAGTTTTCCTGACTAATGGTACATTTATAATATGTTCATATTTGTTCAGTGAGATGACAAGAGAAGCTTTATTTGAAATCTTTACAAAGATATGTTGACCTGGTGATACCACTTAACACATTGATAGTTTCCAGTTTGTTAACATGTAATGTATAACATTGAGTTGACATGTAGGTTTTTTTTTTAATTAAGTTTGAGTTTTAAGTTTAAAAAATGAAATTTGAGGCAAATTTTGGAACCCCAAAATGGTGACTTTTACATATTTTTTTGTGGAGCATAGTGATTCCAGGGAAAAACAGTTGGAAAATATTTGAGTGTACATATGTGGTTGCCTCTTCTAAAAGTCATCCAGAAATGGGTATGGATTGCCTGCTGACTTATATAGGTTACAGAAATAGCAGAATATCATAATGGTTCTCTAGAGGTAATTGAAGTACTCTTTTGCATCATGGTTGTCTGACATTATTAGAAATGTTTCTTATCTTATAATTGCTTATTTCCTAGAAATTGACCATGTCACATTTTCAGGAACAGGAAGCTTCATTTGGTCTTATCTGCAAAAACTTGGTTTTGATGGTGTTTTAAAGCTTTGTTTGAAGATGTGCTCCTTTCCCTTTTAATAATTAGGAGTTTTCAAAATAATGCTATTCGAATTGGAAGTCTAAAATCAGCAAAATTATAACTTCCGTTTCTTGAGTAAAATACTGTCATGTATGTAATGATATCCTGTGATAGTGTAATTCTTTAACATTTACAATATTTCCAATTTGGTGTAGGGCAGATCACATTACCATCCTTTACACTTTAAGGTAACTCATAGAGTTTAAGTCAAGATTATAAAACTGGAAAGGACAGACCCAAGATTTTAACCGAGATTTTCTGGCTCTCAAGTCCCCCATTTTTTTTCACTTTAAATTACTGTCTTTCTATGTACTGTATATTATTTCTGTATATTATTTTTCTGTCTTACTTTCCTTTGGAAACTTTCCAACTTGACCACGTCAGAGTTGGATTTTTTTTCTCTTACAGGATACCTTCTAGTACCTCATCCATTCTAATTTTAAATATCTCTGGAGGATAAAGCTTCTGTCATTTCCTCAGGAGACTGAACAATAATCTGATCTTACAGTCAGGAAGTTTTTCCTGATCTTTAGCTCAAACTTTTCTTTTAAGTTGTCCTGTTACTTGTATATACTTGCTCTACCAGGCTAAATAATGCTCTCCTCCCATTTTATGTTTATGATTGTGAAAGGATCAGACGGTTATCTTCCACCTTTTCCATTCCCTTAACCTTACTTATTCTTTGCTTAGCCAAGTTGTATGTTTTCTGTTATCTATTGTCTAAAAATCAACCTGTCCGTCTTAATATTTTATGAGCTTTTCCCCAGTTGCTCTCCTAGTGCAAAAACTTTTTTTTCTTTTTTAGTTGCCCTCCTAGTACAAAATGTGGTATTCTGCATTTTATCTTGACCTATATTCTAGAGAAGCAAGTTCCAACTTTAGTTTTATTGTAATTCAGGGGGGTCTTGGATTTTATTGAGACATAGCCCCAAATTACAGGTAAAGAGTTCTCAAGATCATTTTAATTCACTTTTCTTTTAGATAGTTTTTAGAATGGTGTAAGAGATGTCGCAGTCAAATGAAACAAACAAATTTATACAAACAGCATAATTACTAAATCGACTAATTAAGCAATTAATCATGTTAAAAGGCATAAGTGATTCTTTCAAATATGAATGCCCCTTATGTAACAAATATTACCAGTTATGTGACAAAAGGGTAGGGCCCAGAAATACTAAGTGTTAGAAGCCATTGTTGATTAAAAATCAGTCAGAGCCAAGATAAAATACCTCTAAAGTAAATGAAGAGATGTGATTGTAGCCTTAAAGTAAAATATCTATTGTAATATTGTAAAGTACACCTGGAAGTTATTTTTTCCCCAGCGGTTTTTCAGTCTGTGTTACCTTAAATTGTATGTCATTTTTTCCATCTTTTTATTTATTAGGTTTTACCTTATTTTTTTGGTTTCCTCTTATTTCTACATGTTAGTGAAAAGAAATAGGCATACAATGCTTAGCAGTATTTTTTCCAGTAAAATGGACTACTGTTAAAATTGAAATAATGTTTTACTTTTTTTGCTAGTGTTTTTACAAGAATTGTTACAAGACAAGAGACAGTAATGACAAGAGACAGTAACAGAAAAAGTGCATATTTAAGTTACAATGTATAAAACACACAAGATCGTAAGCTCTTGACTATTTTATTAGTAGACCTTTTTCTTTGGTACTAATTTAGTTTAAAATTATTTAAGTAGATATCCTTGCTCGTTTGTATTTTGCTAGTAATATAATTTTGGAAACATGCCAAATTTAGAGCATTTTACTTTTTCAGCTTAGAATATCTGGAAGTATCAAGATAGCCATATGTGAAAGTTGCTTATAAGACAGCTTCTAACTCCAAGAGAAGCCTGTGAAGCTAGGTGACTGGAATAATTTTCAGCTTTTTGATTCTGTAGAGGCAATACGTAGTGGTGCCGAAGGTCAGAGGCTATGCCTAAATTGCATAAGCGTATGTTGTTGACTTTTAGTAAAAGAAGAAATGCACTAAGTTTACCTTATTGAAATTAGCATGCACCAATGCTGCTGACAGTTTAGATTCATATGAAAACAGGATCTTTTACTAATTCAAGTGCCGAGTCCTGGTTTTTGAGATCATAGTCACATGACTGGTCTGGGTGGCTTCCCAGTGTTCAGGGACAAGCAAATCTAATGTCCAATGAAAAATTAGGTTTCCTGTCTTGGGACTGTGAGTAACAATTCATGGAGAAATTGGAAATATATAAGAAAACATGATTTAGTTAGTGCTTACAATTAGCCAGTTGTCACACTGCATTTTCTTTTGCATTATATAGCATGTTACAGGCATTTAAATATACTGCTCTGAGACTATAGTTTTGGTCAAGTATTACATATAAATGCTGATTTGAGGTTCACACACTCAAAAGATCAAAGAGGATTTTGCAGGTCTCTCATGGCTTCAAAAAATGTAGATTATTCTATTGTAGAAAAATTGGAGACTTCTCCAGCATCTGAAGGAATTATACTGAAATTGACCATGTAATGCAGAAAGTGGTTATGTTGTCCGAAAGAGTAACAGGTCCCCCAAATTCACTTAATACACAGGAAATCCTACGAAGGTGCTTAGACATATCCATCCATAGATTTTAGATGGGTTTTCTGCCTGTGTTCCTAATGCAAGCTGATACATTGTGGTTTGCCCAGTACAGTCTCTGTGGTTTACTCAAAGGAAGTGGTTCTTGTGGGTGAAGATTTGATCTTTTTGGAGATTGTTGGTGGCACATGCACTGTCAGCTTATTTCCTGTTTTATTGGCTGTTTGGGCAAGACCTTCTCAGGGCAAGTAATGCTGAAGGGTCATTTAACTATTTCGTAGCATCGGGTTAGGTGGCTATAATGCTGTATATTTGCCTCTTAGGTGATATCAGGGTTAAATGAATGTTTTTAAAGTGCTTTGAGATACTAAGATGAAAAGTACGGACATGTTCTTAATCATTTGCAGGTTATTGCTGTGTTCAGATATTGCTCACTTGAAGTAAAAACATGTTCATATAGTAAATTGTTACTCTTTTGAAGTTGATTTCTGTAGCCATTCAAGTGGTGGTGTTTTTTTTAAATCACCGCAAGAATCATGGTTAGAATTTTTTCTTTTTTCTCTTCTTTCAACGCTCCTATATAATTTTACTCTACATGGGTTAACTTAATGGAGTAGATACCTTGTCTCTAGTACTCATTAAAGCTTGTTCACAAAACAACACTTTAGAGCAAGCTTCTTTACCAGTTTAACTGGCATACTAAAATAATGAAATTGAGAAAATTTCCTTTTGAGATCAGTAACTGCACCATCCATACATAAAATCCTGTGTTTGCTTTGCTGAAAGCTGAAAGTGAGCAAACTGATGGAATTGCATGTCATAACGCCCCTCCCCTTTTTCGTGTTTAGCCTTTGACATTTAGAAAAAATTAACAGTGAATATTTTGGGGGGAGAGGATTTCTTTAAAACTAAATTGTCAACTAATATTTGAGTTCCTCAATGGTAGGAGAATAGGTCTTATTCATTTTTAAGTAATTATTATTTGCTTTATTATATTTTTATTCTTTTTTAATACCAAAAAGCATAAAGAAAAAAAAATGGCCCAAATGATCCAACCACCCAGCTATTGCTGCTCAGGTTAAAACACACATACACACACACACACACACACTCTCTCACACTCTCACTCACTCACTCACTCTCTCTCTCTCCCTCTCCCCCCCCAATCATACATAATGGTATAAAAAAGTATCTTACCCCTATCCCTATAAACCCTTTAGTTCTCAGACCTTCTCTCAGAGGTAACCATAGTTAAAATTTTTTGATTTATCTTCCAAAACAATTTTTAAATATGCTAGCTTATAATTTTAATATTCCTTGTACCTACCCCATATTAGGTGTATCTGTCAGCTCTTGCTATGTTATACTGCCATAATAACATCATCAAATTTCAGTGGCTTACAGCATTGGTTTATTTCTTCCTTACGTTACACTTTGTGAGCTGTGGCTTGACTCTTCAGCATTGCTTCACGTCTTATTTTGTAACCCTGGCTGGAGGAGCATTTCTTGTCTGGTATATGCCATTGTCATGGAAGAGGGAAAGAGCAAGAAAACTGATGGCAAACATGCAATGGCTCTTAAAGCTTTCACTCAGTCATGGTGTACAGCATATCAGCTCACATATCATTGGCCAAAACAAGTCATATGGTCAAGCTTATTGTCAGTAGGATAGGGATGTATACTCCCACAGGTGGCAGTGTATGTCAAATGATAATAATAGGAAAGGCTGTATAATCCTATTAAGGAAGGAAAGGGGAGGTTGAATTATTTGGAAGAGTAAATAGTCTACCACAGGAGGTGCTTATTAATAATTTAATAAATGCTTATTAAATGGGTTGTTTTGAGTTTGTAAAAGTTTTTTTTTTTAAATGGAAAATTTAAAACATTGTATACAAAGTACAGACAATGGTAGGATGAACCTCCATGTTCCCATCATAAGCTTCAAAAATTATCGATGTATGGACAATCTTGATTCATCTGTTTCCTTCCCCCACTCACCAGCCCCACTGGATTATTTTGAAGCAGTTTCTGGATATCATAATTTTACGCATAAGTATTTCACTAAGTATCTTAAAAGATGAAGTCTGAAAGTGTGATTTTTTTTTTAATAGTAGAACATAACTGTCTAATAGTTTGAGGTAAGGGTACTAGGGACTACAGGTGTCAAGTAGGAGAGGATATTAACAGCATGTCTCTAGAACTTGACAGCTAGAACTTGTTTTGATTTCATTTTGAGTATTTCTGAAGGAGGCTTACAACAGAACGTCACCTACTTTTCCAGCCTCTTCTTTCCTTTATTTTTTTATTTTTTTGTGTGTATAAGTGTGTATAGCAGAAGCAGGTAATTAACCTTCGGAAAAAATAACATTGCAACAGATTTGATTTGTAGGAGGTTTCATTTCTCACTGAGCCTCTGTTGGAATGATGCCAATTGAAAGGAATCCCAACTCTTAATGGCTCCCTGACTTCTGGGAGCTCTCTGTCAGTGATGTTATTTAACTCCGGAGAAGAACATCAGAATAATTTATAAAAATCCTGTGTTCACTCATGCTATTTGTTGTGCAGAGAAAGGATCTATTATATCTCTATGACGATCTCTAAGATGATATAAAAGTAAACAAATGAGTCTAATTTTCGTTTAGAAATCATTAGAGCCACTTTCAGCTGCTCAGGTTAGTTCATCTTGAGGGCCTTAAAGGCTCTGTTTTGACTCAGGATGTCACGGATTTTATTAGCATTCAGTGTAATCAGTAAGTTTGTCATTTCCATGGTTGGGAGTATTAGGCATTGTTAGGGATCTAGGAGCATCAGTTTCACAAGGTATTCTTTTTGGGGAAGGGGTGTTAGGTAATAAACGGTGGTAAGCAAATTAAACTGATATCTCTTCCTTCAAGTTTGTAGATTGGCAGGTGACAATGAGGTGGTCAAAGAGGATTTATGCAGTTTAGTGAATGTATAAAATATGATGGCAAATTTCTAGTATAGTATCACTATCAAATTAATTTTACCTCCTTAACTGGCTTTTTTTCACTGTGTATAGAGACAGTTAAAGTAGTCTTTATAGCTTTATAGTCCAAATAGCTTTGTTTTTCTTTAATTACATTATATTGCTGCTCTTACTTCAGAATCCATGTAGGAACTACAGTAGAAAAATAGTTATCTCTTCAAAATTAAAAAAAAATGGCTATCATTGGCTTGTAAATAAAATTATTTAATTTGAGTTTTTCTTGGCATTGAATTGATTGTTTGTTGATTGGGACAATATAGTCTATTTAAAATTTAAATAAATACATTTTCCCCATGGAAAATAACTCTTTGACTTAGTTGTATTAGTTGTATTATTTTCCTATTGTTGTGTCATACTTGAAGATACTAGTTTTCAGAGATAATAGTTTGTCATACAGGTTGAGCATTCCTAATCCAGAAATCAGAATGCTCCAAAATGCACAACTTTTTGGGCACCAACGTGCATCACAAATGGAGAATTCTGCACATAAGTACTTAACACAAACTTTGTTTCATGCACAAAATTATTTAAAATATTGTATAAAATTACCTTCAGGCTATGTGTATAATGAGTATATGAAACATAAATAGTTTTTCGTGTTTAGGCTTGGGCCCCATCCCCAAGATATCTCATTATGTATATGCAAGTATTCCAAAATCTGAAAAAACCCAAAATCCAAAATGCTTCTGGTTCCAAGCATTTTGGATAAAGGATACACAACCTGTACCTTGTAAGGATAATGTACTTTGGTTGCAGTTTTCTAGTTACTGTATTTACCCAGAAGCCCTATGCGATTAGAATTCTTGAGACAGTGTGGTAAATTGGATGTGTTGCTTGGATGTGAACAGTAAAAAAAGAGAAGCTTCTCACAATGCAGTTATGTAATAGCTTAAAAGGATACAAGTACAATTCTGTTTCCAAAAATAGGAATTAAGTCAAATATTATTTGGGTAAATATTAGTAATTATATTGATTTTGACTCCCTTGGTAGACTTTTTTTTTTTTGAGACTATTTTTTTTGTCAGAGATAAAAAGTAGCTTTTGAAGGAAAAGATACTTTAGCCCTTTTTGTCTGTGCATGTGTATTTATTTATATTTTTTGCACTTGTAACAGAGGAGCAGTAGAAGGGAACTGAAGGAGGATGATATAGAGAAAAGAGCCTGGGTTGGGTGTGTCAGACTTGTATTAACACTTAATAGCTGGGAGAGTTTAGGCAAATTTATCTTTCTGAAGAGCAATTTATTTTTCTCATCTGTAAAAATGGGAATAATAATACATAATTTGCAGAGTTGTGAAGATTAAATGAGAATGTATTTAAATACCTAGCACATAGTAAGAGGGGTCAGTTAGTTATAGTAGCTGCTGTTGTTAAAACCTCACAAATTAGCTAGGTTTTTCTAAAATTTTTATATGTACTTATAAAATGATTTTGAATTTATATATATAATATTTTCAGCTGCTGCTGAAGTTAGTTTTTTCCTTTCCCTTGCTGTGATAATATTCCTTATCTTTTGTATTTCAAATTATAGGCTGTTTTTAGAATTAAGATGTGTTTGGTAGTGAGGAATAGATTTGAAAGAGACAGTTTTTCAGTTCAGACTGTGGAACAATAGCATCTGTAGTCACAAAATGGGTAAGATATTTAGAATTGGCAGTAAACTTTTAACTCTGCCCTTGATCACTCAGAATTTGTCCAGTTTTATATTTATCAGCATTAGTTCATTTATTTATTCAGTAAATATTGAATGCCTGCTCCGTAGGTCACTGTCTTGGCAGTTATTTTGAGCTCTTGCTACCTGCTGAATTATATTTAAAAATTAAGAAATTTGCCTGACAAAGTGATATTTATTGATCAGTGCTGAAGATTAAGGTAAGAAGTTGTATATTATGGGGAAATTGTGGTATGAAATCATACTTAATGATTAAATTGATCTTATTTTCCAAGTTAAAAAAATTAATGTGGCTACTTCTAATCACATACTGCCCTTTTGTTTTCTTTTTTATTTTATTTTTCAGTTAAATTATATTTTAGTGAGTTACCTAGTCTGAAATGGAAAAGGCATTCGTGTAAGTTGAAGTTTAAGAAGCTTTAGATGTTTCTTGCTTTTGAATAGAGGAAGTCACATTTTATGGATTAGGCATTGTTTTAGTCACTATTTGAAGGAGAACCTCTCTGCTGATTATCAACCTCTTTGAAGAGAACAACTGGTTAAGCCTACACTTTGTGCATCCAGTGAAAATGTGGTAAGTATGGTGATGATTTTGGTCAGGGAAGGACTCTGGAAACTATGATAGTTTGATTAGGAAGACAGTGTTTAAATCATGACTTGTTGCTCTAATATTTTAGACTTTGAAAGGTGGCAGGATGTGATATAGATAAAAATGAGCATTTAAAAAAATAGATGAAATTTAGTTCTGTAAAGAAACTTAGGGTGTAGGAAAGGATCTTATGTTTATTGAGTACATATTAAAATATTGGGCACTGTCCCAGGTACTTTTCTGTGCATTGTCTTTTTAAATCTCTGTAAATTAAATGTTGTCCTTATTTTGTTTTGTTTTATTTTTTGAGACAAGGTCTTGTTCTGTCATCGAGGCTGGAGTGCACTGGGGAGATTACAGCTCACTACAGCCTTGAACTCCTGTGTTATCCTCATTTTAAAACTGAGAAAAATGAGGTTCTGAGAGGTTCACTAAATTATTCAAGCTCTCATAGTTTCAAAACAGAAGAGTTGTTGGCATTATGACTCCAATGCCTTTTTTTTGGGGGGGGGGTAGGAGGGTGGGGGAACTACCGGTCTCAGTCCTGCCTGTACTGACTGGCTGATCTAGATAAATCAGTTGATCTATTGAATCAATTGGATGAAAGCCAGAAAGTGAATTTTGTCTTCAGCAACACCATTGAAGTGTTATCTTCAAATTATAATTTTATATCCTATTCTTTCTACTCTTACCTATTTACCTGTTTCCTTTTCCACATTTCTGACGAGGGATTTTTGTTTCATTTCCTCTAAAAAATGACTACATTATGTTTAGGTTTGTTATTCATTACTTTAAATATACACACATACGTAAAGTTAGACTTTTTTGATGTCTCATCTGTATTCCTATAAATCATTTTCCATTCTAATTATTTAGAAGTCTTTTTAAGAAATTTAAGGCCTAAGTTATATATTTTCTGGTATTTATAAGAGCACAGTGCAGTAAGAAGTGACTCCCCAAAATTGTTATACTGAATATGTAAGGGGAAAAAGGGGCAGCAAATGCTTTCTAACAGTAGGCAGTCATTCAGGCATAAATAATGTAAGTAAACTGGGCTGCAGTTTTTTCTTAGCAAGAATTTATGTTTGTTTAAGTGTCAATGGAGATAATATTTTCTTATGCCTTGTTATAGTAGTGATCTTTCCTTCTTTATCATTCAGTTTATATTTTCTACTATTTAAAGAAAAAAGCAATCCCATTTATTATAGCCGTAGATTCATCTTTTGAGCCTCAAAATATTGTTACTTTTAATTGTTATTTCTTCTTCGTAAGTGATCTTTTTTTCTGTTACTGACTTTCTGTGATACAAATCATTTTAGCCTAGTCACTTTTTATGCTGTAACATGGAGAGAAAATTTGCATAAGAGATATTTAGGTGTGTTATGTTTTAACCTTACCCTTTCTGGCTATAAATTGTTTTCTTACATTGTCTTAGTAACCCCAGAAAATCTAGAATAAAGATAGGCAAATAGTTGATGGTTTAAAGAAGAAGCCCACAAACTAAATCTTCTATTGAATAGGTTCTGTTCTAGGAGAGAAAGACTAGAGAATTGTAATGTGAGAATATTACTACGTTTAAGATTTGCAAAGAGTCTACATGCAAAAGGCATTGCTCTTCCAAGCATTCTTATAGATGTAGAGACTTTATAGCCCTTAGGGAGATCTACAGACATCCGCTATGCTGAGAGCTGGGAAGCTGCTTTTTCCCATGCTTGCAGCCTCCCTGTGGGGTAAAGGTCTGTGAGTTTTGCATAAATATTTACCATATCTCATTTTAGCTAGCACTGCTTCCTCACACTGTTAGCAATGAGACCTTTGCTTATCCAGCTTGAAAAATTTACTGTTATCGATATGACTAATCTGGAGAATGTTCTGTCATCTTTGAGGGTTGATGAAGTTAAAAAGTTAGGTTGGAAAAAATAATGAGAGAATAAACAACCAATTCATAGTTGATAAATAATTTGGTTATTATAGAAATATTTTCCCATGCTTATTTTTTATATTTTTTAAATGAAGTTTTTAGTACACAAACAGCATAATTCACTTTAGTCTTGTCGCTTTTGTATATTTGTTGTATGATAATAGTAGTAGTTTACATTTGTGTTCACTATACCTTTGCAACTGTTCCCTCATTTTGTAACAATAATAACCAGCTTCTATATATACAGCATCATTCTGGGTGCTTTATAGACATTATATTTAATAGATATAGTAACTGTACAAGGCAGATATTATTCCTGTTTTTACAGATGAGAAAAAACTTACATTTGAAGACATTCATTGGCTAGTTAAGCATTTCCCAGCTAGACTAATTTTGGAACCAGGTTTAAAATCTGGGTCTTTTGCCTTTTAGTTCATTGGATTTGTACCCAAGTTGAGGTAGAAATTTTTTTTTATGAAGTGAGAATTCAAACACAAATTTTCTATTTGTGTATAAAATTCAAATGAGAAGATTCAGCCATTATTTATTTAGTCTCTTTTAATATAAATTACAGCAGTAACTTCTGTATTACGTTTTAGGGAACATCCAGGACACTTTAATAAGAGTGATTTTTTTGTTTTATGAGCCCTACATTCAGGCATTCAAAGCAAAAGGTAGAATGTTAAATGGAAGTAATGTGTAACCTCCAGACTTTGCTATTGTTAGTAAAAAAAAAAATCCAATTTATTATTTAAACAGGTCTGATCTATTTTATTAGTCAAAGACAGTCCAGTTTTTGCAAATTTCATATGATTCAACCTGGGAGCAATCTATCAATATAACTGATCTTAGATCTTGTGATTACTCGGAGGATTCTAATTTCAAATTTTTGTGTTTGTCTCTCTCTTATCTTCTACTGCTCTTCCTCCCCATACCCTTTTGCATGTACTCTTTGCCTTCATTGTCATCACTAGGCTTCTATCTCTACTGTCTTACCCCATCTAGGTCCTCTGCTTTTCCTCAACCTTTTATTTTTTCTGTTTGAATCCTTTTGCCATTCCCTGCAATTTTCTGACCTGTAGTAGATAGCCAATAGGCTTCTTGGATTGCTTATTATTTTTCTTTAAAGTAGCCTAGCAAAAGATATTTCAAAGATGGTGCCATCTGTTTTGACCTTTCTCACCTTTTCTTTACTAGGAGAGAGTAACCCAACTATTAATTTCTCCATTCAAAATACATTTATTGAATAAAAATTATGTGCTAACTCTGTAACGTTTTATACATATTATTTTACTTAATCCTCACAATGACCCTGTGAGGGTAATGGGTTTTATTATATAATCATTTACAGGTGAAGATACAGAAACTTAAAAAAGTTTAAGTAGCATGCCTAGTGAGTGGTAAAACTTAGGTTTTAGTCTGAATCTGTCTAACTTCCTGACCTGCACTCTTAAACACTATGCTGTTTTGCCAGATATAGTCAGTAGGTAGGTACTGTTGCTGCCTTCTGGGAACTTCTAGTTTAATAGAGGGAGGGAGACAGCTGAGTGTACAGGGAGGGCTCAAAGGAGAAGAATTATTACTTTTTGGACAAATCAGAAACAGCTCCATACAGATGAATACTTCTGCTGAATCCCGGAAGGTTGGGATGTAGTTACCAGACAGGTGAGGGATTCAAGGACATTTCAGGTAAAAGGAGCAATATGAATAAAGGCTTAGAGGTGAAATATTTTCTAGGAACTGCGTATAGTTCAGTGTGGCTACAGCATGGAAGTTGATGATGGGCTCAGCAGTTGGCAAAGTTGGAGTGATAGGTGGTACCAGATTATGGAGGGCCTTTTATATCATTTTAAGGAGTTTGGGTTTTAACCTCTGGATTGTGGAGAGCCACTGAAGGCCTTCAGTCAGGAAGATAAGAAGATCATTGTTACGTTATAGAAAGATCATTTAAGTGGCAGTGTGAAGAGTGAATTAGTCTTGAGAAGCAGTTTCAGGGGCAGAGAGACCAGTAAGGAGACATTTTTCAGTAATCCAGATGAAAAATGATGAAGTCCTAAATTGAAGTTGTAGCAATACATTTAAAAGAGAAGAGACAAATAGAGTTATTAAGAAGATATTAAGAATACCAGTAGGATGAAAAGGTGGGTGGTGAAAGTGTGGGCCTTTCTGGCTTGTGTGCTTGAGTGGGTGTTGGTTCCATTCACCAAGATGGGGAATAAAAAAGGGAGGAGGCAGGGTTTTGTTTTGTTATTTCTTTTTGGTTGACATATTAGATGGAGAATGGAGAAGAGAACAGATGTAGTAGGGGTGGATTTAGTTTAAGGTATTGTATTAGTTACCTATTGATGTTAATCGATTATCCCCAAACAATAAACTTGCACTATCCAGTACAGTAGCCACAAGACAAATGTGGCTATTTGAATTTAAATTAGTTAAAATTAAATAAAATCGAAAATTCAGTTCCTCATTCACACTAGTGACATTTCAAGCCTTCAGTAGCCATGTGTCTCTTGTGGTTACTGTACTGGTTGTTGATCATAGAACATTTTAATTATTGCAAAAAGTTCTTTTGAATGGTGCTGGCAAACATTTCTTATTTCGTACAGTTTAGCATGATCAAGAATCTGGAAGCAACTTAGCTGGGTGGTTCTGATTCAGAGTTTCTCATGAGGTTTCAGTAAAGATATCTGCTATTAGAAGCAAGGACTTTGGTCATCTGAAGGCTCAACTGTAGCTGGCAGATCCACTTCCAAGGTGACTCACTCATGCTGGGCAAGTGAGTGCTGGTTAGGAGGCCTTTGGTTCCTCTGTTGGTGGGTGGACCTCTCTATAGGGATGTTTGAGGCAGCTGGCTTTGCCCAGAGTGATTGTAGACAGAGAGCGGGGTGGAAATTGTAATAACGTTTGTGAGCTGATCTCAGAAGTCACACTCCATCATTTCTGTAATATTCTATTGGTTACACAGGTCAGCTCTATTCACTGTGGGAACTATACAAGGGCATGAGTACCAGGAGGCAAGAGTCATTGGGGGTCATTGTGGAGGCTACCCACCACAGATACTTTTGGAATATCCAAGTGCAAATGTCCAATGGGCAACTAGGTGTGTAAGAGTGAAGTCTTGGCTACCGCCGTTATATTTGTGATGGTAGTTGAAGTAATTTGAATAGGAGAGATCAACAAGTATGAGGTTGCACCAGAAAGACAGTTAATATGGTATCTTGGATCACATGTTTGGGGGAGGACAGAAGTGCTCTAAAAGGCCACTGAGGAACAGTTACAGAGAAGTAGGAGAACCAGGAAAACAGACTATAAAGGAAACATGAAAGGATAAAAGTTGAAAGTAGAATGTAATTAATGTTGCGAAGCAGTCAAGAGTAAAACTTAAGAGATTCATTCTTCCAAAAAGTATTTCTTGAATGCCTGTGCCAGGAACCAGAGAAAGATTCATAGATGAAAAAGACAAAGTCTCTAATAACACGTAATACAACCTGAGGAGACATGTTTGGGAAAGTTTCTTGAAGGAATGTAACATCATGATGTAGAGCCTCTTTAAAGGGTGAGTTGGGTATGTTAGGGGTGTGTGTGGGGTGGTGGTGATATGGATACTATTAATAAAATGGATATTTTAGTTTATGTTATGTGTAGGATATTGCTAGGTCATGAAGTTTGTGATGAGGGAAAGTGGTGAGAAAAGAGGCTAAGGTCCAGTTAGAATGGTCTCGGATGCATGTTAAGGAACTTGCCTTTATCCCGTAGACTGTTTCCAATAATCAGATTATTTGGATACTACCTTAAGGATTTGCCATAGTCTTATAATCCCTGAACTATAAGTTACTTAATGTTTTTCTTTAAGTAACATTATTTTATAAACTTTAAATCCATTTCCAAAGGAAACTTCATTTCATTATTATGAATAGAAAACCAGTAGTTTGCCACATATAAAAAGCACCAGAAAAAAATACAAACTATTATTAAATTTTAAAAATTAAGCATGAAATACAGCAGTGCATCCTTTGATTTGCAAAAATGCCTACCTGAAAATAAGTTCCTTACTAAGAAGACAATTTTTGGCCAGTTAGCAATAAAGGGGTTTTTGTTTGGGTATTGTTTGATTTATAACTCAGATGTGATTTAAGGTCATTAGGACAT
Source organism: Indri indri (assembly GCA_004363605.1). Classification (NCBI taxonomy): domain Eukaryota; kingdom Metazoa; phylum Chordata; class Mammalia; order Primates; family Indriidae; genus Indri; species Indri indri. The sequence goes on from RJWJ010009394.1 coordinate 38,911, forward strand.
TTTTAACTTTTGATGTTAACAAGCACCAAGAATCCCAACTCTGAAGTACTCATGCTGGAAAGCGCATAATACAGTTAATGGTCAACTTTAGTCTACAAACACTAATAAAAATTAGGTCTTTTGTTCCAAGAAGCCATCTAAAGAAATCTGTAGAATCTGTTCTTCTGAATGTGTCAAGTTATTTATTAGACATCCATGACATGGAAAAAGGGGTTTCTTGTCTACTCTTTGCTGCCATCCAGTTTGGGAAAATTCTTGTCAAAATCATGAAATCTTTCAAGCATCTTTTAGAATATTCAAAATATTTCCAGTGAGTTTTTCAGAGGAATCCTTAGCAGTCCTTTCAGAGAGGGAAAAGAATCCAACTCACCTATGTACCTCATACTAAAAGAAGTTTTGCAGTTATCTTGTCCACTTTATTTTGTACATGGAATATTTAAACTTGTCAGGATAAATTTAAGTTGTTCACATGAGCAGATATATTTGTCAAGATAGGCTTATTTGCAGAGCTTGTTTCAGTCATGCATATGATCTCACAAATTGAAGATTTCTTCCAGAAATACTTGAAATTCTTCCTGCAGCTCAAATGGTTGTGTGAAGAGTTTTCCACTCTTTCTGCCAAACTCTATATGTAGCTCCAATTTAGTTCAATGGGAAATACTTTTATAAGATTTTTAATAAATGGTTCTGAGCTATAATGGCTGACAAAAGGCATGTGAATAATAATGCTGGAAATGCTGCTAAAGTGCCAGGAAAGAGCATCATGCTCAGAGTTAAAAGTTTTGAAGTATCTCAAGTCAGCTCAGTACATTTAAGGAGTGATTGCAGGAAGCATGTGGTAAAGAGGTGGTTGGTCATTTAGGAATTCATAAAGTCCTATAACATCAAGGGAAGCTAAACACTGTCTTAGAAGTGACCAATATATTTAGGAAAAAGAAGGGGGAGAAGCAGTAGTTGAAATCACTTTGCTAACCTTAATTTAATGGACTCCGTTTCCTCTTTAGAGCACAATGAGTTAAATGCTTATGTTAGTAGGCCATTTTGTAGTATGTTTGAATACTTCTACTCCTTCCAGTTGAATTGTATAATCTTAATCTGTTGTATTGGAATTAGGCATTTTAGTTAAATATTATGAAAACTGATGAAATAGCACAAAAAGAAAGTTATTTCTATGAAAACTAAGTGTGTGCTTTGGAAACATGAGTAGAGACTTGTCACTGAAGAAATGGCTATCAAATTAGATGTTGTTAAAAAACAATTATTAGCTAGTTGGGAAGTATAGATAGATTATTATGAGTGTCTTTAGTTTCTCGCTCCACTGTAAGGAAACTGAAACAGGAAATAAATCATAGCTGATAATATTTTAGTATAGTTTATACAAGAAAGGTAATGGGATGCTCCAGTCAACAGACCTTTACTTAAAGAAAAAGGCCTCAATCCTACATCTTAAAATTGGCAAATGTACATTTATATATTTTAAATTGAAATAACCTTTAAGGTATATTGTAATAGTTTTTAATGATTTCCTGCTTTAACTGCTCTTTTCCATTAAGTGACCAACCACTGGTACCAATGGATTGGCTAAGACAGTTTTCACTGTGCGGGTCAAGGTGTGTCATGACTTTAGGAAATTTGAAGATAAACAGGAAATGCCTCCTTTCTGAGCCTGCTGTAATGACCAGGTTACAGGTGTCTCAATTTTGTGCACCTGTTCCCAGGAATGTTTTACTTACATTTCATTTTTAATATTTTAAGATTTAATGATAGTTTACATTTTTCCCCCATTGTTGCCTTCTATTTGTGGCAAATAGTACTGGTTTTCTATTTATAATAGTGAGATAAGGTTTGAAAGTAATGTTACTTTTAAAGAAAAACATTAAGTAACAGTTCAGGGCTTATGTGACTGTGGCTAATCATTAACATAGTATTATATTTTAAGTGTGGGAAACAATAGCCAGCAGGATAAAGGCAAATTCCTTAACATGAACTCACTTCTTGGCCTTTGTCTAACTTTTCTAGCCTTATGTTTCACCACTTTCCCTTATCACAGACTTGATGTTGACCAAGTAGGGGCTGCCTTTTGTCAAACAGAGACCCCCAAACCAGATTCAGAAGATGGATGGTAGGTAGTGGATTTGATAGCTCTGAGGACAGTGTTTTGGATGGAGGAATATCATGGAACTTATTTTTTCCAGCTTTATTGAACTTGACTGTTTTATTCACCTTTTTTTTTTTTTTTTTTTAAAAGAAATGGGATCTCCTTATGTTGCTAAGGCTGGAGTACAGTGACTTTCATAGGCACAATCATAGCACACTGTGGCCTTGAACTCCTGGGCTCAAGTGATCTTCCTGCCTCAGCCTGCCAAATAGCTGGAACCACAGGTGCATGCCACCACGCCTGGCTCTTTTTCACTTTTTTGTTCCTAATACCTGAAAGAAATAGGCACTCAATAATAATTTGAATAGATGAATGAATGAACAAATAAATGTAAAGAGTTGTAGTGCCATAGCATAAGGCACTGCATATATCTTGGGCACTAAGCAAAAATATTTCAGAAAAACCCCTGAGGTCATACCATGTTGTGCTGGGAACTTCATTTTTTTTTTTAATTGCAATTTAAACAAATACTTAATGCTAGAGAGGGTTGTGGTAAAGCAGTGTATCTTATACTCTGCATTTGAGCATATAAATTGCTTTAAACTCTATAGAAAATAATTTGACAATACAGGTCAAAAGCCTAAGAAAAATTTGAACCTTTTGATCTAGTAATGCCAATTTTGGTATATCTCAAGACATTAAGGAAATACAGGTTTAGCTGTCAATTTTTATACAAAGATGTCAACCACACCATTATTTTAGCAGGGGAAAGAGGAACCAATCTAAGTCTGGTGCCTCTGAAGAGGTAGCCATAGAAACTGTGATGACAGGGAGCTCCCAGGGGACTGCTGTTAATAAATTACTGTATGTCAGATAAAATATATGTTAGCATTAAAGACATTTTTAAACCTTAATGGAGAAGTGTTCATGGTGTGTGAAAAGGATGAGATAAAACTTCAATATGATGCCAGTTACGTTTTTAAAAACATACACACAATGCTTTAAAAAAAGACTTTTAGGACATGTTTAACAGTGTTTCTGGGTTGGGAGCTTATAGATGATTTTTGTTTTATTTTTATTTTTTCTGTCTGAGCCCTAGCTAGGAATATTTTATTCTTTATACTTGTCTATATTTTCTAGGCTTCCAACAATGAATATATATATTGCTTTTATAATGAGAGACTTTTTTGTTTTTAAGTGAATGCTGTATTTAGTTTTTATTTGATCTTTATTTTAATGAAAAGGTGGCTATGGTAGTAACCTGACAGATAATTGGAGGGAAGTAATTCTTGAGACTAGGTGTGCAGATGGACAACTGTAATGGGAGGTATCACCACTAGGGCGGCAGTGGTGATAGGATTGAAGAGGACCGTGGTGACCACTAAGACATACGAATAAAGGAAGAAGAGGGATCTAGGATGACTCCCAAGTTTCTGGATGTTTAATATAAATGTAATGAATCTGAGGTGAAAGTTGGGCTTTAAAAAATTCCTATTTGGGGAAAATTTAAATTTAATGAGGTCATTGTCAACTTTAAGTTCCTCTTTCCTTATACTTCAATTCTTTAAATCCTATATGTCATCAGAGATTCTGTTTCTATTTTGTTAAGGTTAGGAAGAATAAATAGATGACATGACCATGAAGGTATCGTTTCTGACGTCTGTCTCTTTATGGATGCCAGTTGGTGGACCTGGTTATCTTCCATAAGTATTAGCTGACTCACCAATTTATATGCACCTCTCCTGAAGCAATAAGCTTGGTTGAAAAAGGTCTCTCCCAAGTAGGAAAGGACAATTTTTAGGTCAAATTATAGAAATTACATGTATCTCTGGTAGCACTTTCAACAACAACAAAATAAATAGGCGGGAAAAATGATCCTGGCAATTACTCCTTCATTAAGACTCTGGAGAAAGGTTCAATTTAAACCAGAAAACAATGCTAAGGGGATCTTTTTTGAGGACTCAAAGTTTAATTTAAATTTAGATACATTATCTGTTTTAGGAGAGTTACTTTAAATTCATGCCATGCTGTGGGCAATAAAATAATACAGTGAATGCTCTGTTGTTGCTGTTCAAATATGGAGTTCCTTAATTTTCCATGAAAGTATTGGCTGATCTCCTTTTTCTGGCTATGAACAGTAGGTAAAGTAATATGACCACTGTCTGACCCCAAAAACCTGACTCAAGTTTCTTAATTCTGAACTTGCCCATCTTTCCCTCTCCAAGGTCACATGATAACATACTTCTGTCCAACATAGGTGGATAGAAATAAATAGAAGGGAAAATATATTTTACCAGTCACTGCTACGCTGTGGCAAAGTAGAGTTGAGTAGTTTTAAGAAGCTTAATTGCCGTCCAACAGTCTTATTGTATCTGATTCTTTTGGTGCTTACTTACACAAGTAGGGATCACACAGCATGGGAAGGAAAGAGAATCTGTGATTCTGCTGTTCACATCTCAGAACTGTTGTGATATGTGAATAGCTTTTAAACCTTTCCTGTAGTTTTTGGAAAAATTTGCTAATGGGAGTTTTCTCAATGATTATAGAATAGCATAAAAAATAATTTTTTTAGATGCTTGTTTAGATGCTAGAGTCTTTGAATAATAAAAGTCTGTTAGAGTATTTTTTTAACAGTAAAATAAGACCCCAAAATTCCATTGTGGAATAGAGAAGACAACTTATATGGAATTTAAGATAGCATTCTTATATTTGAGTAGCTTTTTATTAAAGGAAATCAGCATTTGTTTATTACCTGGTACATTCTAAGTACTGGGCTGTGCCCTTACCTCATTTAATCCTGACAACATTCCTGTAAAGCAAGTATTTAGTTTAATCACTTGTGAGGAAATTGAGGTTCAATGAATTTCAGTAAGCTGCTCAGGTCATACAAACTACTGAATGGTATCCCAGGTTTTTACCTTAATCTGACCAGTACCAAAACCCATTCTTTTCTAAACATGTTTCCCTTTTAGAAAGGTTTTGTAAGTAAATGTCACCTGGCCCTTAAATTATTCTTGTTTGACAGTATTTATATTATAGGTGGTCATTCTTTAAACTGCTGAAAAACAATTGGTTTTGTCCTTAGTGTCCAGCTGTCTCCACAACAGCATCATCTTATATCGTGACTAATGACTAAAGTAGTATATGCTAAAACCTTTTGTTTTTAATTGAAAACTTGTAATAAATTTCAGAGAGAAAGGAGAGCTATTTCAGAGCTGGTGCTTATTGGTAAGTTTTAGAGAGTTAAGCCAGTGAAGTAGTGCTATAAGCCATTTAAACATTATATTTATCATTTTCTAGAGATTAATTGGAGTGATGCAGTTTCAATGACAGTAGTTTATTCTGGGGGTATACAGAATATTTTATACTTTAAGCTAATTAATTCTAAATTAAAAAAGGAAAAAACCACAAAAGCTGTGCTTTCTGGGTGTTGTTAAACAGAAATCTCAATTTTACTACAACATCTAAGTTTTCTTTTTCCCCTCATTTTACTTCATTGTGAAATATGGCAAGAAGAAGACAAAAAAAAGAAAATAATATGATGAACATCCATGTTATTATCCACCACCTAGCATCATCTTTTTGTGGGGAGAGGTGAAGGAATAAAAATTACAGATAAAAGTTCAGGCTTTCCTTGGTACTTTTCTGTGATTTTAATCTCTTCTCTCCCTCTCCAGAAGTAAACAATATGTTAAATTTGATGTTTATTGTTCGCATGCATGTTTTTATACTTTGGCCACATAGTTATACATCTATAAACATTACAGACTTTTTAGCACATTTTTAAACTTTATAAAATTTGAATTCATGTTATATATATTCCATAACTTGTTTTATTAACAAAATATTAAGGTATCTACAAATATTACTAATTATAAGTATGACTAATTATTAATAATTAATATTAATGAAATATTTCAGATATTGTATGAGGTACAGAGAGATTGAGCTTTATTTTTCCATGTGGATAATCAGTTGTCTTGCCCCATTCATTGTACAGTCCATTTTTTCCCTATTGATTTGCAATGCCATCTTTGTCATAGATGGTGTTTCCATAATTTATGGTTTTGTTTCTGACCTTTCTATGCCACTGGTTAGGCTGTTTCTATATCAACACCAAACTGTTCAAGTTATTTCAATTCCATAAGCATATAATAAGTCTCCTTACCTAGTTTTTCTTCTTCAAAATTTTCATTGCTATTATTGACATTTTCTTTTTCCATGTGGATGTATTTCCTCTTTTGTGACAAATAAACCTAATTTTACTATCATTAAATTAAAAAAATATTGTTTACGTGGGTTTTAAGACAATGCTGGGGACAGTGTCTGTTACAGCAGTTCTCATAAGTGAAAGAGCAATTTTTTAAGGCTTTTCTAATGACTGTTAGTAAAAAACTGAGGGGATAACATAAAACAGGGGTCTCCAACCTATGCTGAGTTGTGTGATTATTTCATTATAGCTTACAGTGTAATAATAATAGAAATAAAGCGCACAATATATGTAATGCGCTTGAATCATCTCAAAACCATCCCTCCCTTCCCCAGTCCGTGGAAAATTGTCTCCGTAAAAATGGTCCCTGGTGCCAAAAGGGTTGGGGACTGCTGACATAAAGCGTCACTCACAAAAACTGATTATTTGGGAAAACTAAGCTAATGTTACTTAGATAGCTTATGATCTAATATGTAAGGCACTAACTTGGATTATAACCTAGAGCAATGATGCTTTCAACTTTTTTAAGTTAAAGAGTATGAACTTTTGAATATTAGAATTTTTGTGAAACCCGTAAGACCACTAAAACTTTCAAGGGAACATTAGAAAAGCAGTAGTAACTACAAGGTAACCACTACTACAGTAAAACTGCCTTATGGTTATGTATGAGTCCACAGCTATCTCTATTTTGCTAGTCACTTGTAGCACTAAATCTGAGTTTGAGTAGAACTGTTTACTCTCTGATCTGCTCTAATCATGTTTTCTTTTGTATTCAGGAACCAAAATATTTATATGTTCTAATAGATATACCATCTTTAACACTGGCTTGAAATTATTTAGTGCCTCTGACTTGTAGTTGTTCATGCTTCACTACACGCTGTGTCATATACTGGCCCAGTATAAAGTTCTTTTTGACAGACCTTTCTACCAATGTGTGTGGTTTTTTTTGTTTTTGTTTTTTTTTTTTTGAGACAGAGTCTCACTGTGTTGCCGTGGCTAGAGTGAGTGCCATGGCGTCAGCCTAGCTCACAGCAACCTCACACTCCTGGGCTCAAGCAATCCTGCTGCCTCAGCTTCCAGAGTAGCTGGGACTATAGGCATGCGCCACCATGCCCGGCTAATTTTTTTTTTTATATATTTTTAGTTGTCTGATTAATTTCTTTCTATTTTTAGTAGAGGTGGGGTCTTGCTCTTGCTCAGGCTGGTTTTGAACTCCTGAGCTCAAACAATCCACCCGCCTCGGCCTCCCAGAGTGCTAGGATTACAGGCGCGAGCCACCGCGCCTGGCCACCAATGTGTTTTTAATCAGTTTACTTTGCAGGGTTCGGGTCTGCTCTCAGACACATCTAGGCAAGTGACCAGTGGCGTATAGGAATGCTTTCTTGGTTAATGCTCTGCGTTTGAAAGATTTATTTATGGAAGACTGAAGCTAATTTTTTAGATGGTAAGACAGGTGCTCAACGTTTATGGGGCTCTTTCCCACAAAATTTTCCAACTTTTTATAGTAAGCAGATAGGATTTGCCATCAGATAGGCCTGAGTTCAGATCCTGGCTCTACCATTTGTTAGCTGAGTTACCTTAAAAAAGTTACATAGCCTCTCTAACTTAGCTTTTGTCTCTTTATCTTCAATATCTACTATAATATCTACTTCTTGGGATTTTGAATGATAGTTTTAATTATCAAATTGTAGCTTGTTGGTAATTTTTTGTTTAAGGGTGATCTAGCTAAGGGAGCTACCCCTAGAATTAAAAGTAAATGCAGACAAAAAAAGCTATTCAAGATTAATCTAGTCTCACACAAGATTTTTTCCTGAGTTGTTTTTTTTTTTTTAAAGTCTGACAATATTTTAAAATAACTGTTATGTAAAATTTTAACACATTGCGACACTAGAAAAAAAATTTTTTTCCTTGGGGGCCACAGTATTTTATTACGAAAATAGAATAAAAACTTCAAAAACAAAACGATTCTAATTTAATGAAAAATTTGTTATTGACTTCTATTCATTTAATCCACATTTTTAGAATTAAATTTCAATATTAATTGTAACAATAAGAACATTAACATGTTAGATTTTCATGAACCAACTGCAGGGTTTTGCCCAGATTTTGTTTCACGAGACCCTGGGCTCAAAACCAGCGTGAGTTAACTACAACTCACATGGCAGTTAATGTGTTAAACATACATAAAAACTAGAATAACGTAATGAACCTTCACTAACCTGTTACCAGCTTCACTTTAGATTAATCTTTTTCAACCATACAAGATAAAAAGTGACAAGTTCCCTCCTCTCTCCCACTTATCTAATCTGATTTACCAGAGGTAGCCACAATTAAGTTTCTTTACACAAATGAAATGACCCCATAGGTACTGTTGTGTAATTTGAAAGTTTCATTTAGCAGTATACTTTTTAAATGTTTTATTTCTCTGTGAGTACCTATGCTCTGTGGCTATGCAATTGTATAGCTATATAATAATTTATTTAACTAGTAGAATAATGATGGGTGGTAGGACTTTGGGGTTTTTTCCTCCATATTCTCTTCATCGAGCAACTATTATTTTGATAATGGTGGCAATTAAAAAAAAGTACTTAGAGAAAATAACTAAAATATGAACAAATGTATTTTTAGGGATACACATAGCTAAATGTCTTCATTGTACTTCCTTTAAGTATAATCTAGTGGCTCTCATTAACCAGTTCATTCATGGTTCTTCCTGCATGTCCTATGATCATTTCAGATTGCAACCATTGTTAAATGTAGGCATGTTTTTTTCTCATAAAAAGGAATTGCCTGGTTAGAACTTTCAAAGAAAAAGTCTAACAGTTGCATTGCTGGGGGTATTTTATCCTTGGATAGGGAGGAAACATTCATTTCTTTTGATTTCATGACCTATAAAGAGTAGGTACTTCTAGAAATATGATTGGGTTGCTGTATATGGCTCAATGTGTGTGTGAACATTGTGACACTTGCTAGAAACAGCTTCATTGAGCTACTAAACATCTTTAGCTGATTTTTCTGCTTGGTTTACAAAGCTAAGAATCAATTTCCTCTTGAATGGATGTCCTTATGTTAGCTAAATATGGATTTTAAATATGTGTTATGACAAAGGTGATTTTCCTCTAATACAGTGTAGTGCAAATTAACTTCCAATATGTAAAATTGACCTAGTGAATTTTAGTTTAATGATCTCAATCCTCATGTAGATGCAAACTTGGAAAAAAGTATTTCTTAAAACTTATTTCTTTTTAAATTGCAAAAAATAATATGATAGTTATAGCAAAGAATATGCTTTTAAAACTAACTGATTACATTCAGTCATGCATATCAGTGATTCAAATCACTAACACAGTTCTATTAAGTTAAATTCACCATATCACATACAGATATTCTGTACTTTGAAATTTCAAAAATTTTTGGTTATCAACTCACAGTTTAAAAGGGCACACTAATAATTTGCTTTTACCCACCACATCTTTTTCAGATATGTCAAAGAAATGAAGGAGATGGTATTTCACTTTAGTTTCCCAATCAAGATTAAGAATGAAAAGACAAATGGCCTAAATAGCTAAGAGAATACTTAATTTAAACTCAAGCATGCTCAGACTGACCCTCTCTTTTTCAGCCCTTCCTCTCCTATAGTTAGCCAGCGTATGTCTCAGATTTTAAGCAAAGTTAGTATTTTCATCATGGAAACTGTGAACATTCATTAACAATTGGTTTTACTTTGAAACTTATATAGCAAACACCAAAGAGTGAATTGTTGGTATAATCCGTGGGAGTCTTGAAATTGACGTCAAAACACCAGTACAGCTGTATAAGCAGTGGGAAGAGTATTTTTAACATCCTTGTTAGATCATCTTTTTAACCTTTCTTTTTATGCTTTCCTTTTTTCCGTTAAATAGTTAAAAGCTTTATCATATTTTATACCAAAGTTGTAATGATATTCTTAAAATAACACCTATACAAGTATTTTCTTGATTCCTTTCCCCTTTGCAACTTTCCTTTGCCTGTAGTGTTCTAAGTTCTTCTGATGAAATGGGCTTTTTTTTTTTTTTTAAAGGGTTTGTTTTTTAGAACAGGGTTAGTGTTACAGAAAAACTGAGAAGCTGGAGAGGAACATATACCCCATATTCACACTCAGAGTCCTCTGTTATAATAACATATGGTACGTTTGTTACAGTTAATGAACCAGCATTAACATTAATATTAACTAAAGTCTGTAGCTTATTCAGACTTCTTTAGTTTTTACCTATTGCTGTTTTTCTGTTCTAGGGTACCACATTGTATTTAGTTATCATGTCTCCTTAGACACCTTTTGGCTGTGATATTAATAGTTTCTCAGACTTTCCTTGTTTTTGATAGTCTTGACAGTTCAGAGTAATACTGGTCAGGTTTATTGTAGGGTGCTCCTGTATTGGAATTTGATGTTTTTCTTATGCTTAGACGGAGTTAGGGGTGGTTGGAAGGAAGATCACAGAGGTAAAGAGTCATCTTCATCATCTCAAACCGAGGGTACGTACTGTCAGCATGATTTGTGATTATTGATGATGGCCTTGATCACCTGGCTAAAGTAGTGTTTATCAAGTTTCTCCCCTGTAAAGTATTAGAGTGTTCTGCTGGGAATATTTTAGTGAGGTGAATTGCTCCAGTAATTGCTGGGGCTTTAGGTATTAAGGTAAGTCATCATATTGATATACCTCTCATTGAAATGTTAAATATTTTTTACAAATATCAGAACTGAGAATTAAATTTTTAAAAAGTTCAGCCTTTCTGTTTTTTTGAAATGAAAGTTTGTTTTCCTGTGGAATTCTAGATTTTATTTATCTAAAAGAGCAAGTCAAGTTTTAATATTTTAAGTAAGAAGTTAAAGA
>RJWJ010009395.1:0-50084 GCA_004363605.1 Indri indri
TGTAATGTGAAACTAACAGTATATACTAAGTGTCTGCAAGCCAGAGCAATCTCTGTTTTCTCAATGTTTTCATGGAAATCCAGGGAATTCATAACTACTGCAGGTTAGGGTGGATGGTAGATGTGCCAGAGTGTGGTAGGATCACTTCTAATAGCAATAAAATGTTTACATATTAAAGCATTCATTTCTTTCTTTTTTTTATTTCTTATTTTTATTTTTATTTTTATTTATTTATTTTTTTTGAGACAGAGTCTCACTCTGTTGCCCTGGCTAGAGTGAGTGCCGTGGCATTAGCCTAGCTCACAGCAACCTCAAACTCCTGGGCTCAAGTGATCCTCCTGCCTCAGCCTCCCAAGTAGCTGGGACTACAGGCATGCACCACCATGCCCGGCTAATTTTTTCTATATATATATTTTTTTAGTTGTCCAGATAATTTCTTTCTATTTTTTCAGTAGAGACGGAGTCTCGCTCTTGCTCAGGCTGGCCTCGAACTCCTGACCTTGAGCGATCCACCTGCCTTGGTGTCCCAGATTGCTAGGATTACAGGCGCAAGCCACCGCGCCCGGCCAACTTTTTACCTATTCATTCATTTCTTCATTTATTCAATAACTCTGACTTTTCTGATCGTCGGTTTACCAAGCTCTAAAATGTTTCTGAATGGTCAACACTTCTGTGCACATACAGTAGTAACATTCATTGGGGGTGGGGCAGGTAGGAGTGGGTAGGAGGGGATGGGTATATACACACCTAATGGGTGGGGTGCATGCAGTCTGGGAGGTGGACCCGCTTGAAGCTCTGATTCGGGCAGGGCAAAGGCAATGTATGTGACCTAAACCTTTTTACCCCTGTAATATATTGAAATAAAAAATAAAATGGTTTTGAAGATTCCTAAAATTGTGTATAAAATCTTTCCTAAATTAAAAACTAAAAATGATTTTAATAATCTGCCATCACAATCACAGTTGAATCTAGAATTGAGTACTCTATTCTGTCTTCAGACCTACTGATAGGTCATTCTTTGCTATTCCAACTTGTAGGGGAATTCAGTTTTTCTAATAGGAACAGATCTTCATGTCTGATACTGTGTAGAAATCTTGGACTCAAGATTCACTCCGTTATTTTTTGGTATTTTCTAACACATAAATACATGCTGTCCACCTTTAGCATGCTACCAGCTACATGATAGGAACCCAAAAAAAACTTGGCTGTAAATGAGAGTGTATGTTCCTACCATATTTTTGGAGAGTAATTAGGAAGTGTCTTTCAAAATTTTGTATATCTTTCATTCCAGAAATTGTACTTTTAGGAATTTAGATATAGTCGTATATATATATAAGGATGTTCACATTGCAGCACTGTCTGTGACAGAAGATTTTTAAAAAATGTAAAACTAAAGGTCCATCAATATTGGACTGGTTAAATGAATTATGGTACTTTTAATTATGTTAATCATAATCAATGAAATGCTCTACAGCCATGAAAAAAATAGAATGGATGTAGATATAAATTGGGAAAATCAGCATTCCAGATATACTGTAGAGTATATGCTATCCTGCTTTTCTATAAAAATAGAGGATATGCATATGTGAAAGTAAATATTTACACATGATATGCAAAATGTGAATGTAAGCACTTGGAACTATCTGGAAGAACACACAAGGAACTGGGGGCAGTGGGACTTAACTTTTCATTCCATGCCCTGCCTCATTTGAATTTTTAAGGGTGTATGCCCGACCTCATCTACCTGTGCTACCGGCCGCCATCCATGGAGGGCGCTGTAGCTATTAAAGTCCTTTTTACAAATGAAGTGTCTCACCTGCATGTTACATACCACCCATGTTCAATTTGGGGTGGAGTCTTAACATTTAAATGTATTATAATTAGGCCCTTTATGTCAAAAGGGGTTTTCAGGACACAAACAACACTCAAGTGTGCAGCCTCTGTAAACCAGCCAGAAGCAGTCCATGGTCAGCAGTCTCTTACCAGGAGAAAGTTACTAAAATCAGTTTCTTGTCCAACCCAAGCTGTTAGTTATGGCTTGTGGAACAGGGAGGTGAGGGGCAGCATCTGGTGGATGAGCTGCCAGGCCAGTGCTTGTTTAGCTACTAGAGAAAAAGAAACCCTCACAGCAGTTAGAACATAGTTTATTCTTTAAGTGTAGGGGTGCGTGACTTAACCCTTGCCTGGCATGGCTTTAGGTCCTGTTTATAATTTAGTGTCTCATTGCCACAAAGAGTCTGTTCTGTCAGTCTATGATTTCTATTTTGACATTAATGTCAGTCAGTTGATGCGTCTAAATCCCAAAAGGGAGCAGGTATAATGAGGCGTGTCTGACCTCCCGTCCTGTCATGGCCCAGAACTCAACTCAGGTTTTCAGGTTTCACTGGGGTCCCCTTGGCCAAGAGGGGGCTTCATTCAGTCAGTTGGGGGTGGGTATAGGATTGAATTTTTAGTTTACAGAGGCAACCACTTTCATTTCTATTGGTTATTTCTCCCGATGCTTACCTACAAGTTGTAAAATAATATGCTTATATTGTTACTTTATGATGTATTGATTTTAGACATTGTTTATTGATTTCCTATTCTTGCAGGTGAGGGTTTAGCCCACTCACATTTCCTTCCCCTCCCTATATCCTCCCAGTATGGTTATTTGACAGTTTCTGCATAAATCACTAACTAGTATTCACACTATTATGACTTCATAGATATTATTCACTGTTGAGCTAATATTTTGTGTTCTGGAAGTTGATGGTGGTTTCTTTTTATTTTTTTCCATCTCCTTGGTTTTTTAAAATACTTGTCACCAATTTTCAAAATGCTCCAATTTGATCTGTTATGGGCCCAACAGTAATTTTTTTAAATGTTCAAAACCCACAAACCCTATGCTCTTTCTCAAGATCAGTCTGGACTGGCTGCTCTGGAAGTCCTGCAGGTCCCTTTGCCACTGCCCCGTGTGGACCCATTTCCAAGATCCTGAAACTTCCTTCCTCTTGGTTACCTTCTTATTTTGCTAAAGCATATATTTTGTTTCTTTCTGAGAATGGGTAAATTGGAAGTAAAATATCTAAAAATATCTGTATCCCACCTTCATTCTTGACCTCATACTTTGGCTCTGTATAGATTTCTGGGTTGAACATAATATTTCTCAAAATTGTGATACAGCCGTCCATGGTCTTTTATCAGCTGTTGTTGTTGAGAATCTGATGCCAAGTCCATTTCAGTTCCTTTCTATTGCCTATTTTTTCTCCTTGAAAGCACTAAACATACTTATTTATCTCTGCCATTCCGAAAGTTCACAATGATGTGCCTTGAAGGGGGTCTATGTCCATTTATTGTGCTGGGCACTTGGTGCTCTGGTCATGTCAGAGACCAGTGTATTTCTGTTCTGGGAATTTTCCCTGAATTACTACTACTACTACTACTTTGTAATAATGCCCTTTCCAACACTTTTTTCTATTCTTTAACTATGTTAGTTGAATTTTAGATACCATCCTACTTGCTGGCCCTCCCCCAACTTCACCTCCAGGTTGACTGAGCTCTGATTTTTATCTTTTCTCTCCTACTGAGCATTCCTTTGAGTGCCATTTTTCCACAGTGGTTAAGGGTATGGGCTCTGGGGCCAGATTCTTGTTTCAAATCTGGCTGCCTCATGCCATCTGGAGGCCTTGGCAAGTTTACTTAAACTCTGTGCCTCAGTTTCCCTAACTGTAAAATAGGGACAATAATAATCCCTACCCTGGAAGGTTGCTATGAGGATTAAATACATTAATATATGTAAAGTTCTTAGACCATCTCCTTGGAAAATAATAGCAATGATTATTATTGTCTATTTCCTATTAGTTTTTCTACTCAATTTTATGGTTCAAACTTTCTATTAACTTTTCTTTTGATTTCTGATATTATATTTTTAATTTCCAAGACCTTTTTCCTGTTTTCCAATTGCTCTCTTTCTGTCTTGATTCAAACATTGAACTAACTGCCCTGTTTTTAAGCCATGTGCCTTAATCTCAGCTTAATCTCACAGTCCTTGGTGCCTGTGAATTTCAAGACTGCCCAAAGTTATAAAGGGTTTGTTTCTCATTTTTCTTAACACATTCTTCAGTAGGTCTTCCTGCTGTTCTATTTAGAGTCAGGTCCAGCTGACTCTAAATGACTGTGGGTACGGTAAGACCAACAGGCCACCTTGGGCACCAGCCTACTGCTTTCTACCTTTTGCTATGAATAAAATCCTTGACTATGGCTAGGTTACCACGATAATGGGTAAGGCCTTCAGGAGGTGTAGGGATAGCTGGGGTTAGCAGAGGCATGACGAATAAGGGAAACAATTCAATTATAGAGTATTTGGTCCACTGAGGATAAATCCCTTCCCCTTCACTGATGCATCTGAGCTGATGCAACCTCATCACAATCTGGAAGCTGGCTGGTCTGCTCCAGGCATGGTGCCATATTGGGGTTCAGGTTGATTGCTCTTGTAGAAAAATCAGCACGTGGCCATAATAGAAACCACGATAACCTCAATGAGTATGAACCCGTGCTTTAGAGTCCATGCTCTGAACACCACTATTTGCCCTGTTCATGAGCCCATGATAAATCATCTGGTTGCCACAGGAAAGGCAATCCAGCATACTGTGTTATCAGAGCTTCTTCCATCATTGGGGACCTTTTGGCGAGCAGTCACGAGAAATATAAATGTTTTTAGGTTTGGGACACATTCCAAGAGGTCTATTAACATAGTCCTCCAAATCTTTTTGACAACAATTTTCAAATCCTATTCCTTCTGTTTCCTCTAACATCTGACCACATCATAAGCACTGCCTAAAAATGTGCATAGATTCTGCCCCTTGGCGATCTATTTTTCCAGGCAAGGTGGACAGTATGATGCACTCGTTGAATTCCACTGCCCGGGAGGAGTCTTCCTCTTTACTGCCCTTTAGGGTTACCCCCTAGAGAGGCTGTGACTGACACAATCTACCCGAAGCTGGTGCAAGCAAAGTGCAGAGCCCTCTGTCCACAAACCAGGCGTGAATGTTTTCATCCCCAGTCAGATAATCATACCAAACTTCCTGTGAGAAGGTCCAGGATAAGGTTGGAGGATGGCAGGTTGTTGGGATTAGGCATGGCGTAGGCATGAATACCCTGCCGTGGTGCCTTCAGAGCCTTTGTGGACCAGGTCCTACACATGGTACACCACTTCCCCTTTATGATGCAGTGTAATTGGGTCTCTCTACTTATGGCAAAGTAGGTCAGATGGCAGTCAGTTCATAGTAAACAACCTGAGTGTCATGGTAATCTGGTGTCCCGTAGTCAAACTCTTAGTGTCCCCTGGAGTCCAGTAACAACCCAAGAATTCTTTGCTGCTGAAGGGGGCATGGCCTTTTTTCACCTTCCTAGGGGCTGCTGCCACACTCCTGTCAAGGCTGGTGCAGGCTCCACACAGTGTCCTGGTGTGCTCTAGGCACTTCTGGCAGCATTCCACTTGGCGGGCTCTACGGGCTTAGTGACACAGCCACCAGACTTACACCCCTGCTTGCCTTTAGGATCTTCTTTCTCCAGACCCCAGAAGTGGAAACTTTAGGGTCACCCAGTGTACAGGTAGAGCAGAGCATGCCAATGTGGTATATACTGCTCCATTATCCAAAAGACCCCCTCAGATATTGATATTCCTTTATTGGTGGGACAAAGCGTGCTCTGCCCCTGGCAGCTGAAAGCAAACTGCTCCTTTAGGCCTCCTGCACCAAAAGGGAGAAAAATGCATGTTCCTGACCTGTTTTTGTAACTAGTTTTACTGGAACACGGCTGTGCCCATTCTTTGATCTTCTATGGCTGCTCTCTTGCTACAACTGCAGAGTGGAGGGGTTGTGACAGAGACCATTTGGCTTGAAAATCTAAACTATTTATTATTTGGCCCTTTAAGAAAAAGTTTGCTGGCCCTTGCTCTAGATTAGTGTCAATGCAAAATACCACGACTGTAATGACTTGCCTCAGCGAGGGAACCAAGCTCAGAAGAGCACACACAGCTGAAGTCACCATCCGATCCAGTGTAACATTCCACAGCTGTTCCCCAAGGCCCGTCAGTTCGTTCGTTTTTTCTTTCTTTCCTTCCTTCCTTCCTTCATTCCTTCCTCTCTTTCTTTCTCCTCTCCTCTTTCTTTCTCTTTCTTTCTCTCTCTTGCTCTTTTTTTCTCTGTCTCTTTCTTTCTTTCCTCTTCCTTTCCTTTTCTTTTCTTTTCTTTCTTTCTTGCCAAACTAGAGAATTAAAAGGAGGAATGACAGGAATCAACATATCTGTGTCTCCCTTATCTGTGATGAGACACTAATCTCTGCTCTTTTTCTCACAGGATGGGGTACCGTTTTTCACTTTCCACAGTGGAAGGGCAGGAGGCCTTCAGTGGCATCCACTGGGCCTTCCTCTCACAGTCATTTTCCTAAAGCCACTGTGGGAATCCTGCCCTTTGCTGAACACACCCATTCCAACACTGTACTTGGGGACTGGTGAAAAAATCCCAGGGCTGTTTCAGGGCCAAACGCAGTTTACAAAAATACAAAGTCACATTAAATCTCCATCCTCTGGCTCTCATGAGCACCCACTCTGAGGCTGACCTCAGTGATTTCCTGAGGCTTTTAGAATTACTGTAATTTAAAAGTGGCATCCATGGATAACCAAAGACTGTGGAGGTTTCTTTTTCTCAGTGCACATTATTCTGGAAAAATCAGCTGCAGGTGCATTTGGGAGAGGCCAGGGTGAAGGTTCTCAAGTGTGGCAGTATTACAGAGCTCCTCTAAGATGTGTGGTTTCTTTATCATCCAGGGGCCCTGGTTTTATGAAATGACTCACTTCTGAGAATTTGGAGAGAGGCCACATTCTTCCAACGTAACTTAAGACAGATCTGGTTTTTGCCAGACCTGTCATTTTCTTGATTTAATTATCGGGGTCCCCATGACGAATAAACATAGTCAGGGGTATCAGACCACTCCCCAAGTCCTACCACCACCCTTTCTCTGTGGCTTTTATCATGGCCACACCTATGTTGTTTCTTGAAGTTAAAAAGTCCACACTTAATACATTCCCTGCCCCTTTGAGGTCAAGGACCACATTTCCATTACAGCCCCTTCCACCATCATTCCAGATGACCTTCCCTCTCCAAGCTTGTCTTCATGACAAGAGAAGGAGTGTAAGAGGGAGACTGGCCAGAACCCACATGAAAGAGTCAATATGACATTCCTGTCTGCCTCTAGGTTACTCCAGGTTATTATTAAGGGATCCTGGCCTTTCACACTCTACTAGCGTTTGGTCCAGGTTTATATTAGCCCAATCAGAAACTCTTAGAACCTCAGCCATTGAGTGCAATATTTTTGATGAGTGCCCATGTCCATAAATTCAGCCCAATCCAAATTTCTATTCTGCCACTTTTATTAAGCACTCTTAAAATCCAGACTCAGAATTTTGATAATGTATATTGACCAATTTCTATAATTCTTTATGGAATTTTCTCCCCTACTCTGATTCTGCATTTTACCCTCTGGGCCATGATGAATTCAAATCCTGTTTATTAGGTGAGCAACAGTGAAGAATGGGACATGCAGTGGACTGTTAACGCTCTCATGCTAAGGGAAAATGGCTTCCTTAGGGAAGACAGAGATGACGGTGCGCCAGAGGGCAGTGGAGGAACAGGGTCCCCAGGTCCTCTGCATCCTCCCAGATATGCCCATCCCACAGGGCCTCAGTCTGTCTCATCAATACTTTAATATTCATACAAACTATTCTGTAAATTTGTGAATTCAACTCCTATTATAATTAAGAAACCTGCTGACTTGTGCTCTGAATTCATTTCCAATAGTCTGGCAGCTTTACGTAATAAGAGATTTTTTTTTTAACATGGCCACAGAAAGGCTCTAAGTTTCACTCTAACTTGATGATGAAAGTTTCAATATTTGAGTGGTCTTGCTTTAAGTTGTTTAGTGCCTTCAGAAGCAGCCATCCTATCCTCTGGTTCTGGCCTTCCTCGTCTTATTTAGATTGGTGGAGGCAGCACCCTCCTTCTGCCCCCAGCCCTGGCCAGGCCCTGTTCTCAGTGGGCACGCGGTCTGAGGTGATAACGTGACAAGATGTTTTACCACTCTGTCACATGGCTACCATTTTCCCATCCTAGAGTTGGGAAGGGAGTCTTACTTCCTGCTAATCCAAACGCTCATCACCTCCTTGGAAGTTTGATGTATGCAATCTGCTCTCTAGAACTCACTTAATCTTCTTGATTTATAAACCCCAACTTCAGCCAAGAATGACTGTATAAGCAGGGTTTGGGGGCTCACACAATGGAAGGATGAAGGACCTCCGGAGGGACAGGAACCTCAACCCTGGAAGCTCGTGTAGCCTCTGTTTAGGCACAGACATAGGGTGTGTCTTTCCATCTATGTCTGTGTGTCTTCATTTGAGTTTTCAAATTCCAGCTGGCCCAGCTTATATCAGGCTGGGATCAATCACCCCAGGACCTCAGTCAAAAGGCCTGGAAGACGCCTGGTGATTGCCACTGCAGGAATCATCGTGAGCCAGGCAAACTGCCTAGTTTGTGTCTATAGCAGTGTCACAGTGTCACTGCCTGTTGCTGACTGGGTAAGTTCAAACTCTTGACATTTAAGGTTTTTAATTCAGGCATCAAAGTGCCTTTGCTTCCAGACCTCTCTCCCCCAACCTGCCCAATTTCTCTGTTCCCTGAGCACTCTCTGTCCATCCCCAACTCTGCCTTTGCTTAACCCAGGGCTCTCCTGAGAGGTGCAGCTTCCTGTCTGTGAGACCCAGCCTAGCCTCTCCTCCACGAACACTTACTTGACACTTACCATATACATGCATTTTATGAGCAATTGCTTTCTCTGTGCTATATGTTGTCTCCTTGAGTCACTCAGAGTCCCAGCAGGAAACAGCTGACACACTCAGATTGGGCAATTTGAGGAGAGTATAATGAAAGAAGCACACAAGAAGGGGCCAGCAGGGTGAAGGGAGAGCAGAGTCCCTGCGGCGAGTAACAGCAGGGGTGTGCTGCCAGTCCAAGGTCTGAAGAGGAGGGGTGGGAGAAACTGCGTGCTCAGCAGACGGGGTTGGCACATGCACAGGATGGGGACATCCTGATTGGACAGCACAGGGTGGGGACAATGTCTGCCCATCCATCCATTCTCACTTATCCAGGGTCAGAGGAGCGGCTGTTCTGATTGTCAGATTTCAGGGCGTGGGTTGGGCCGCATTTTCTAGGGTGGCCTCTGTGTGTCAGAAGGTCCCACACACGCACGAGTGAGTCTAGTCCATTCTCGGCTCCCCCTACCACCCCAAGCAGCAGTAGGTTGAATCAGGGTGTGTCTCACAGGGGCAGGTCATGCTTTCTTGCTTTTTTTTTTTTTTTTTTGGTTGTTGTTGTTCTCTTTTATTCACACCTGTTTTCAGCATGCCCATTGCTTTGGGTTTGGGTGTGGCCCTTCGGAATAGCATTTGAATTTTGGTTTATGGGAAGGTAGTAAATAGGCAGGCCTTGGCTCTAACCAGCTTTACCAAAACCCCTCATGAGGGCGAACTAGCCCAGATAATAAAGTAGACCGTGTTTTCTATATTCTGTTGCTCCCTCCTGTGGTCATGCCTTGTACAATTCCTGGGGATACAAACGGCATCCCCTGAGTTTTGCAACCCAGTTGGACAACATCAGATTTAGGCATTCCTGAGTTTCTTGCTGGGATATGGGGAAACCTCACCTCTCGCCTAGCACACAGGCCCACGTTTGCTGACTCAGGGGCTCTGCGTGCAGGGCTGGCTGCGGCTGTGGCATTGAACAGCGCCCCCTGGCGCTCATGTTCCCCACTGCAAGGGTAACGGAAACGTGCTGGCAAGTGGAGGACACCATCTGCAGGCTGGGGCAGATCCGGCCCCGACCTAGAACTGAGCCAGGGAGATTCTTGTCCTATCTGAAAATCGAGAGGCTTTCCGCAGTTCAAGAAAGCCTTGACTGCAAGAGGCAGCTGTGCTGATGGGCACTGGGCTGCGGCCAGTGGACGAGCTCTTGCTTAGCCAGGAGAGGTTAACCTTGAAATAGGCAAAATCTAGGTATATAGGATTTTAAAGGCATTATTAACTATTTCCATATTCAAGCCCACGCTATATCCATATCCACGTCTATCTATCTGTCTGTGTGTGTATCTTTAATATCACAGCTTTTTTTCTTTGTCCTGTTTCTCGGCCAGGAGCTGGGTCTGTAACATTCATTTAAGTCCACAATTCAGTCCTATAAATGCATGTGAGCTCTATGTAGACCTCAGAGAGCTGAAATTTGGGGAGTTTGATTCAACCAACAGAACTGTGGGGTATAAACTTGACTTTTGTGCCTTACTACCCTTTTAAATTGAATCAGAGCCTGAAGTTCTTCTATCCCTGAATGAAAACCCTGGCAGTCCCATGGCTTTTGTCGTCATACCCAGGTATAAAAATGTCCCGTGATCATTTGAGGTCACAAAAGGACAGAGTTTCAACTCAAAAATTAAAGAATTGATCCCCCTGTGATAATCAAAACTCAATGAGATTTGACATATCGATCTCCCCTGCTTGCCCCCATGCTGGCTGAGGAATGGCTACTTGCTGGAGAGAGGCGTGTGGGCATGATTCTGCCTCTCTCTCTGCCTGGCGTTTCTACTCCTTCCCCAGCTTGCCTAGCACGGATTCTAACCCTCCCACTGGGTGGGAGCTGGGCAGGGAAGGAAGGTTGGGGTTAAGGTCGTTTTTGTTTTATTGGCCCTGCCATAAGATGACATCACCCTTTCTGGGGCTGGCAGATGTTTAAAAGTTGATCCTGTCTCCCATGGGCTGCTTTTGCAGAGTCAGTGGAGACATCCCTGGGACTATTCGATGTAACTCCGGTGATTTAATAAAAGCGCATCTTCCCCGGCTGCCAGCTCCCCGCTGTCCTCCGTCGTGTCGGCAGGCCACTGCACACACACGGGTGCTGCTGGCGTCCCATGGACGAGCCCCTGTGGGCTGTCTTCTTGGACAGGATTAGAAATCCTCCAGGCGGCTCTCTCTCATCTGGTCCATGGAAGAATATTCCACAGCAGTGGCTGCTCTCCTCGACTCTACCCCAATGCAGCTGGCTAGCATGTCCCTTGTCCCCAGATTTCCTGAGTGTGAGGCAGACCCTGATGTATGGTCCCTCTTTAACGGTAGTGACTCCCACCAAGCTCTCCGGTGGTCCCATTGGTGTCACCCTTACCAGGCTTGGGGTGAGAAGCAGGCACCCACCAAGCCTTCCTGTCCAGAGCAAGCAGCACCCCTGCATAACAGCAGCCCTCTACAAAGAGTGCCTTTTCAAACACCTTTCTAATTTCACCAATCCACTCTCTTTGACCCCAGTGTATGTGAGGGGTCTCAAGAGTTGTGAAATCTGTGTTTACAATTTCTGTGTAAATTCCCACGTAGTCTACCATGGGATATAGCATCTATGTGTTGCCGCTGCCTCAATGAAAACTTCCAGTTTGGTATTTTGGTACATACTGTCTGTGTTTTTCATTAGTGAGTAGCATTTGGCTAATACACAATCTAACCTTAATTTGCTTGTTTTGAGCTGCATCCAGTGTCAATGTAGAACTAACCTGGGAATTTAAGTACCTTGTCCACAAGCCTCACACCCCAAATTTTCCCCCACAAATGGTTTTTCCTCATCATGGCTGTGCATACAGAGACCCAAGTCCTATGGGGCATGGATCAGATTTTTAGGGGTCAGGAAACTTCCATGGAGGACGAGAAAGTAAATGTCTTAGGGTTTGTGGGTTTTCCAGTCTCTGTTGCACTGCAGCTACTCAGCTCTGTCCTAGTAGTGCAAAGGCAGCCACAGACAACCCATATACAAGTGTGGGTGGCTGTGCTCCAACACACTCTATCTACAGAACAGGCAGGGGCGGTTTGCTCTGCAGATCTTGGTGCGAGCCCTGGATTAGATCAGTGACTAGGGAAAGAGAAATAGTGACCCTAACTACACTGGAGACTTACCTGGGCAGAAGTGGACAAAAACCCCAGTGAAGGTCATGACAGTCCATAGGCTATGAGGGACAGGAACTTGCTTTGTTCAGGAGATGTGAAGACTTCAGAACTTTAGCTCTGGAATTCGGAGAAAATCTAAGGAACTCAAGCTGGAAAAGGATCACCTTTTGAGATAGCAGATTGTGATGCTCAACAAAAGGGAGGAGGATCAGGGAAGCCAGGGAAGCAGCCCTGAGGCACGTTCAAGGCACCTGCCTGGTCCGGTGTCGTGCTGGGCTTCCCCCGCAGCAGGTGGCTGTGGTGCACTTTGCGCCACTGTGCCTTCCAGCAAACTCCCCCCTCTGCCTGGATGCCACTCTCACTTCCACCCGATGCTTAATGAAAACACTGCTCATACTCCAGTTCAGATACGTAGCAAATGTTTTATCTCTCAAGCCTTAGCCAAGTGTGCCTTGCTGGCTTCCAACACCCGTGTCCGCATCTAGTTCCCAAGGAGCTTTCCCCAAAGCTGGGAAGGCCTCTCTGCCCCAGCAAGGCAGGCGGGAAGTGCCAGGAATTAACATCCCCCTGGAGCAGCCCTCAGCCAGTGACCTGCAGGAGTGGAAGGTAAATTCCCCGACTCCCTTACCCCTCAAATGGGGCAACTGGGAAGAGTGTTACCCTGCTGCCAGGGTTTCCTAGTGGCTTTAACCCCAGTCGCTCCCTCCTCCGCCTGGAAGGTGGCTTGATAACGTGCCCTTTCGGACATCTTCCCCTCCTGCTTCACTTCCCCACTCCCCTACTGGAGTTTCCTGCACTTCGCAGATAAACTCTTTGCTCTCAAATCCTTGCTCAGGGTCTGTGCCTGGAGGAACCCCACCTATGCAGAATGACACCTGCTCTGTGTCCCTTTCTTCAGTGTCTCCATCCTGCTCTCTGCAGCAGGGTCCCTCAGGCACACTTTGCGCTTCATCGCAATCACTGCAGTCACAGGAGTCAGATGAGTCTCTGCACCGAACGGCGCGTGAGCCTTCTAGAAATGGATCTTATTCATCTTTGCTCCCCCCGCGTTTTCCCTACTGTCACACCGTGCTCAAGTCATGTGTCTGTCGGCTGCAGGACGACTGATGCATAGGTAGGGGAGGGATCAGAGGCGGGTTTGAGGGGCTGGTGCTGCACCACTAACCACATGGAGTAGCCGCCGGCCATGCATGGCCATTTAAATTTAAATACGATGTAATTTAAATTGGATACAATTTAAAAATTCAGTTCCTAAGTCACATAAGCCACATTTCGAGTGCTCGACAGCTGCACGAGGCTAGAGAGGACCATACCGGACAACGCAGACACAGCACTTTTCCATCACCACAGATAGTTCTATCAGACAGAGCGGGGCTGGGGAGCAAGCATACCCCGAGTTCACGATTCGGTTGTGTGCAGTTTTGTGTGGGTCGCAAAGCTCCTAAAAGCTTTCAGGAGTGAGGGGAGCACGAACAAGCACCTGTGGCCTGCACTGGTGGTTACCTAAGGGCAGATGCTCCTTCATAGCGTAAGAGAGAACTAGTGATGTAGTTAAGTTTTTCAGTGGTTGTTTTATTTACATTTTGGCTGAACCACAAAAAAGAAAAAAAGTACTTCAAAATTTCCTAGCCAAATTGAGAGTCATGTTGCATGGTTCGGAGTGTTCCGAAGTTCACATCCTGTGTTGCCCAGATACAGCTTTCAGACAGGCATGATGGTAAGAAGAGTCCAGGCCACTCACTCACCAGAGGCTGAGGATGGATGGAGTGGGTGGCCATGAGCACGCAGCCCCTGCTGTAACATTTGACTGGGAAGTGAAAAGAGTTTTCTGGTCTTAACATGGAAGATTCTCTCATTTGGGTTGAATTTAGGCATCGTCAATTTCTTTATAAAACATGGCTATGGCTCTGGCAGTGGAAGAAGAAATGGTATTCAATTCCACCTGATGGTGAGCTCCATGAGGGCAGGGTCCATGGCGCACCCAAGTTTGTTTCCTCAGGACATAGCTGAGAATATGGTAGGTGCTTAGCAAATGTTGAATGAATGAATGAATGACAAGCAACCTAATGAATGACCCAGCAAGTGAAACCTGAGTCCACCTTAGGGAACAGTGGGTAATACACCTGGCCTTGCGACAGATGGAGGTAGCTCCGTGGGGCTGTCCACCCCTCCTCCGCCCCTTCCTGTTCACAATCGGTTTTGGAGGCTCTAGCTCTAGTATTTTAGCAAGATCAGAGTCTACTTGGGCCACAGGAGGCTTGGAGATGATCTAATCCAACCTCCTTATTCTATGGTTGAGGAAACTGGAGATAAAAGAGGCCACGTAATTTGTGTCAGGTTGCAGGGTTAATGCATGGCAGGAAACTTCTCATGTCCTTATGGCTGGTGGGAAGCATACCTACCTCCAAACACCTGAACAGTAGCCTAGCTTTTTGTTTTTTTAGCATATAATTCTAAATTTTTATTTATTTTTTGAATGGGTAACATGTTCCTGTGGTTCGAAATCCAAAAGACACAAAAAGTCACACTCCTTCTGTTCCCAGCCATCCTTATGCCATCCCATAGACAACCATGGGTACCAGTTTCTTCTGTATCCTTAGGGAGATGATCCGTGCATCTAAGCATAGGAAAAATGTGTGTGTGTGTGTGTGTGTGTGTGTGTGTGTGTTCTTTTTTTAAACATATGATACACTCTGTTTTGCCCTTTGATTTTTACAATCAACCGTATATCACAGCTACTGCTTTGGCTCTTCCTTCACGCTGTTTCTTGGTCAAGTTCTCTGGGTGCTCCCAGCACCTCTCTTACCAGCCACTAAACGTTCCTTGCCTCCACACTTACACTCACCTCCTAACTCACTCCCCACACAGTTCTGGGGCCTCTGTGCCACGTTCTCTGTGTTACCAGATTAATCTCCCTACAGCACCATCTGTGTTGTTTTGCTCCCTGCTCTAACCCCTCAACAGTTCCCCTTAGGATGCTAAGAAAGCTCAAGATCCTTTGGCTGAAATCCATGCCCATCCCGACCTGGCCACCCTACCCTACTGGCCGCAGATGTGCATGCCCTCCCCTCTCATCTCCGGATTGGGCATTCCCTTGCCTTAAAGTGCCTCCACCCAAATCCTCTCCCTTTCCTAATCCTGCCTTCAGAGACCTGTCACTTCCTCCATGGAAGTCTTCCTTCTCGCAGATTCCAGCAAGAAATGATTTTTCCCTTCCTGGCCCAGGCACAGCATTGAGTTTCTACCTCTTTGCACTGGAGTTGTTTGTTTCTAGCTTATACTTCCTACTAACCTGAATTTTCCTGGGAGCAGGGATTATGTTTGTCTCGTACGTTTTTGCATCTTTCACTTAACCTAAAGCAGCGTGTGTGCATCCTGTCCACATCGCCTCACAGACAGCTGCTGGGTGAATTACAGGGCTCAATTACACTATCACCAATTGTCTATACTGAGAGGCACAGGTTAAGCAGAAACTTAGAACTTACTTCCCCAAGAAGCCACAAATAGGAGGAGGCAAAGGGAATGAGGACCTGAGCCATTTCTACTTTTTTTTTGGATACTTTTACATATGTTGCATATTTTTCTCCTTAGGATGTAGCTCACACAAAGTCTCATTCATCTTTGTACCTCCCATAGCTTCTAGTGCAGGGTATTAAATACAAGCACTCAAGAAAAGCTCAACTGAATAAGTATGGTGAAAGAGAACCTCCCACTAAACCAATTGCTTTAGGACGGACTGACATCATTCATAGGTTGTGCAGGATGGTGACTGCCCTTAGCAGAGCCTAGATCACAAAGGCCTTTTGCATTTCCCTCTGCCAACTGTGAAATCTTTAGTTTCAAGAATAACTCCGGAGTGTCTCTAGGAGCCCTTCAACTTGAGCAGTCTTTCTAAAAGTGAGGTCCTGGGACAAGCATCATCAGCATTGTCTGGGAACTTGCCAGGGCTGCGAATTCTTGGGTCTCACTCCAGACCCTCTGAATCAGAAACTCTGGGGTGGGACCCGGCCACCCATGTGTCAGCACGCCCTCCAGGTGCTTCTGAGGACAAGTTTGCAGGCCACACCCGAGCTACTTCTTATGTGCTGGGGGCCCCTGGCCTACTGTGCAATGTGAGATTGGTATTTAAGAGGGTCACCTTTAAGGGACTGCACTTTTCAGGGCTCCATGAGTCACTCGTGGGAAATTTGGTCATTCAGTGCAAATGGGAAATCCATTGACTTTATTAAGAGTATTTTAAAAAATAAGAAAAAAAAAGACAAAAGGAAAAAAATAAAAACCAAACAAAATATTTAGACACGTTTGGCATGCCACTATGTTTCTTGAGATTATTTATTCATATCCAAAAAAAAAAAAGGCTTTCATGAAGCAAGGAAAGAGCTAGTCACATTAGCAAATACAGTAATTGACTTATTGTATTTTTTTTTTGCCGAGCCGACACCTTGATTTCAATTTATTGCATTTTGTGAAATGCTTCATTCATGTCAATAGCTGCTGAAATTAAGATTTGAAATATAAAGTTTTACCTTTTTATAGCTGCATATAGTATGTAGCATTCGGGAGCATTAAAATTTATTATGTAATTCTTCAGAGAATGAAGCAAAGCTCTGCTTTTCAAGGTTGGTGATGAGTAAACTGCCCAGCCCTTGGCCTCTGGTAATGCCTTGAGGTGCATGCATATACTGCCACCATTGTGCGTATATTTCAGCGTTGCTCTGGTTGTTCAAAGGTAAAGGCAGAGAGGTAAAGGTGGCTGACTTAATGTGTTTGCTTCATCTGCCCAACTTATCCTCTTTTGGCAATTTTCTGCAGCTGACCTAAAACACAACAGAGTTCCGGCTCCCCTGGTGATGGGGAGACAGAGCTGGCTCTTTCCTGTTTCTTGCTAGGAAGGAATGGGATGTATCTGCCCAGGTGCACAGCCACGTGCCTGTGGAAAAAACGGCGCAGATACTTGCGGAAGCTCTCACCGACGAAGGCATAGATCACCGGGTTGATGCAGCAGTGTGTGTTGGCGATCACCTCTGTCACCTCCCTGGCCAGGTCCAGGTGTCTGTTCCGCTCACAGCTCTCACCAAAGAAGATCACTTGAAAAGCAGAGAGAAGGAGAACCAGGTTGTAGGGTGTCCAAAAAATGAAAAAGACCACCATGATGACAAAGATGAGCCGGATGGCCTTGTACTTTTTTTTATTGGGACATCTCCACAATGTTTTGATGATTCCTGAGTAGCAGAAAGCCATAACGAGCAGGGGGAGGGCGAGACCCAAGATGTTCATTCTCAGAGCATGGAAATGCTTCCAGCTCTCTTCTCCATCCTCTGGGTAAGCAGGGCTACACACAGGCTCTTCAGGCATGTCTTGGAACTCATGGAGGATAAATTCAGGGAGGGCTGCCAGCCCTGCCAGGCCCCAGGTGACAATACTGGTGATGACACCAAAAGTGACAGTCCGGGCTCGAAGGGCAAACACAGCATGCACGATGGCCAAGTACCTATCAATTGTCATCAGCGTGATGAAAAAGATCTCGCTGTTCAAGCTCATTTGATAAAGCCCCGAGACGAGCTTACACATGCTGTGGCCAAAAACCCACTTATTCCACCCAGCATAGTGAATCCCGAATGGCAGAGTGAAGAGGAAGAGCAAGTCAGAAATTGCCAAGTTGAGCAGGTAGATATTGCTCAGAATTCTGAGCCTCCTGTATTTTGTGAGGATCACTATCACCATGACATTGCCCAAGAAGCCCACGATGAACACCAGGGAGTACAGTGGGGGCAGAAACTGGGCAACCAGCTCCTTGATACTGGCTTTTTCACATGGTAGTGCCACCTCATAGTCATAGGGCGTGGTCCCGAAGGCCTCAACTTCATCTGTTGAGCTTGCCATTTTGCTTGTACTGTGATAAAAGAAGAAAAAAACAATTCCACAATTAAGCACGATCACCCTTTGTAAAACACAACAGTTGATCTATTCATTTACACAAAGATGCCATGTATGGGAAGCAGCCTACACATTTTAGAGGTTCTTTATCATGTATTTCAAAATGTATGTCACAGATACAGAGGGAGGCCAAGAAGGAAAGCTCTGACGTTTTCAAAGTCATCATGATGTATGATGGGAAAAGGAAACAGAAATGTTGCGGGTAGTGGTGAAGAATGGGAATATTGATTTCTGAAAGCATTTGAAGGAAGAAATACAAAACAGGAAGAACAGTTTGTATAATGATAATAATAATATTATAATAATTATTACTGTATCTTTCAAGGGATTTTTTTATTTTGTTTTAGAGTTTATATATGACTATCAAAATAATTCTCTTACTATTTACAAACAAAATACTTAACAATAATAATCACGATTATTATTATTGCAAATAACTATGCCTCTCCAGGGCCCCATAATGATGTGTTGTCCATCATAGCTAATGGGGAAATTGAACCATGAAGAAATTTAGTAATTTATCCAAAATCCTCTAATAAGTAAATACAAAAGTTTGGGCTAGATCTTTAGTCTCTGTGTCCATTTTTCCTGTCACTAGGTTCAAATGTAGTGATTTTTAATGTAACATTTGAAATTTTAGCTATTACAATTAAGTATTATAATAATTACAAGTCTAGGCTACTTTCCTTTTCCTGCTGAATTAAGCTGGTCATGTGGCAACAGCAAACCCCTAGGAGCTTATCCATCCCAGAAGGATCCCTCCACCCTTGGAAGGTTTGTTGAAAAATCAACTCACAAAACGCAGACCAAGAAGAGAAAAGGCATATAAATTTATTAGCATGCATGGGAGAGAATCACAGAGTGATTGCCCAACATCCCAATGAGTATAGATGTTTATATACCTTACTTCTTAGGGAAAAGGGAGATGGGGAAGTGCGGATGATTTTAGGGGAATAGTAAATGATTTTTAGGGGACTTCAGTGGGCTTGAAGAACATACAGTGGCTTGGGACAAAGCCTGTTGGGCCCACAGGGCAGACAGTGATTTATGACAAAATTCTCTCCAGGGTTGACTGGCTTTTGTCTTCCTTCCTGCGACATGAGTTCAGTTAATGAAGACGAAGGGAAGGAACCAGAGGTCATTGTTTTCTTCACTGGGAGGCCCGAACTTTAGGCAGATAAGGGCAGTTAAGAGAACAACTTCATCCTGTGCTTTGGGACAGGCTTGGTGAGGGGAGACCATGTTTTCCTTGGTGGGTCTGTCCAGTCTTTGTGTAGCTAGGAGAAAAGTCTACTCTAACAACTATTGATCTCTGAAGGCTTTAATTCACAATACTCATTATGGCAGGGAGCTGTATTTGGGGGTGAGGTTCCCTGTGCTCCTTCAGAGCGAGCAGGAAGTGTCAGTCAACAAGACTTTTTTATTAGACTCAATATTTTTTAGACTAGGATCCCTAAGGCTGGTGCCAGCTTTTCTCAAGATTATAGACTTCAGTCAAGAAGGAGGAAAAACAGACAAAGGGGGGAGTCCCGTGAAGGACATTAAACCGTGGACTGATTCCTGGGAGGGTATCCTGCTGACCTTCTCCTCTCCAGGAGGAAGGGATGAGTGTGAGGACATGAATATACAAGTCAATGGGCACTTCTCAAGGTAAGTCTGAGAAATGCAGTAACAGAGGCCGGTGGCAAGGAATTGTTCTTGCTTCTTAATAGACTGTGAGCCCCTGAGTTCGGTGTGGTCAAAGTGAGTGAGAATAGAGATGGGAGAGCACGGACCAGCCCCAGCTCTGCGCCCAGGACAGCCCCTTAGCTCTGAGCCTCCACTGCTCATCTCCAAAGTCAGGGCCGTGCTGCCACGTGGGGGTGTCGTGAGGGTCGGATGAGAAAGTATGTTTGAGTTTACATCTTAAACTTGAAAAAGCTATAAAATTGGTAGGAAGCAGGAATGAAAGACAGGTAGTAAGAAGCCATTCTAATCGAAATTAGGAAAAAGTACGCTCCCTTGAGTGGAACGTGTTAATGTATATTTACAGGTCTGTCCAGGTACACCTCCCACTGATCAGGGAAACACAGTCCAGGCTTTGGAGGTGGAAAATGGAATTGAAGAACAGCTTATTGGTAGGATCTTATCAGCATTCTTAGTCTTAACGGCATAATCCACAGCAGCTGAGAAAAAAGTACCCATCATTTTGTCTGTTACACATTTACAATCACGGAACGTGTCTAAACTCCAGCATCTAAAGCATAACAGAACAGCGCTGCTTGCTCCGGAGGGCAAAAGTACTCACCACCAGTTGTTTGTACTTACTTTCCTTTTCTCTCAAAGTGATTCAAAAACAAGTCAAACTTTAAAAAAGTCCCTTGGGTTTTGCTCAATTTGAGGAAAGTGTCTTTAATTCATGTATCACTTCTACGAAATCAACATGATCAGTATGTTAAACCTGTGGAAGCTTTGGTTTGGGCTTCAGGGCTGCCTATGGGCTGTTAGTTCTAAAGTTCAGAGCTCAGGAAAGCATGTGGGTTCCCCAGAGTCAGCAGCCAAGTCCTCGCTGCTAGTTACATGGGGTCAGAGATATAAAAATTCATGTGGTTTTAAAATCTGACAAGTATAGGTTTCTGATCATTCTGAGCTAGCCTTGCACTCCTGCAAGCCGAACCTGCATGACTTGTGATAAACTTCAGAGAATTCACCACAATAGCTCATACATGGACACTCTTTGCGCATGTTGCTGCATCAGCCACTCAGAAAGTTCACCAGAACACCTGACGACATCACCGGAGACATTCAAACTGCAAACCGGGAAAATCCATTAGATGGAAACAGCCGTATTTTTTTAGAAAATGCTGTTTCTATGTCAGGAAGTCAGGAATTGCAGCCCAAAATCTTAGAGACTAAGAGATCAGGTCCCAGTAACCACCAGATCAGGGAAGCACAATCACTTGATGTATTTAGTTGGTTAAATCTTGGCTCTGGGGGATGTTGTTTTGGGGGTAGTTTTCAAACTCTTAGTATTATCCTCCTATTAGTCATATTGATAAAATCCCTCTTGCATTTTGTTCTTCAAGGGTCTTCAATGCTTGTCAGCAAAACCTGCCTGAACAAGAATCATTGAAAGAAGCTACTGAGATTCTAGTCTGTGAATTATAAATACCTACAGAGAGGAAAAACAATCTGTGGTGCCCGAGAGTAACACTGAATACTTTGGTCACACTCTCAGTTCAAGGAGAGAATGACCAAAATAGAATTTTTAAAGCAAAATAAACAGGGAGGCCACAGTTCAGATATGCCCCAAGGCTCAGAGCTGATCATAATCTTGAAAAACACAATCCCAAATGTTGAAATCCCTAAAGATCAAAATCCCTAAGGATCGAAAATCTCTGAGGTCCAAAATCCTTAACATCTGAAATCCCGAAACTCAGAATCCCAAAATATTTAAATCCCAAATGCTGAAATACTGAAAGCCAATTTCTGGGTGAGGGATCAGTGCGTTTTGGGTTATGTGCAGGATGGTCGCATTATGTTAGGTGGAACTGTTACCCTGTTATTGTCTTTATTTGGAAATGAAGTATGGTTTGAAGAGATGTTTATAGGTGCCAAGTTGACTAGGGGTGGATTTGTGGACTTAATTTTAGGTGGCAACTTGCCTCCATTAAGGAATACCTAGAAACCTGGTAAAATGTTATTTTGGTTGTGTCTGTGAGGGTGTTTCCAGGGATATTAGTGTGTGAGTCTGAGGGGACCAGGTGGGGAAGATCTGCCCTCAATGTTGGCGAGCACCACCCAATTGGCCAAGAGCCTGGAGAGAATAAACATGGAAGGCAAATTAATTAGTCTCTCTCTGAGAGCTGGGTTAGACTTTTCTTTTGCTGTCTTGGGCATCAGCACTCCAGGCTCACTGGCTTTTGGAACACAGGGCTTAACACCAGCAGCCCCTGGGTCCTGGGGCTTCTAGCCTCAGACTGAGAGTAACACTATCGGCTTCCCTGGTTCTAAGGTCTTTGGACCTGGACTGAGCCATGCTACCAGCGTCCCAGGTCTCCAGCTTGCAGATGGCCTGTTGTGGGACTTCTCAGCCACCATAATTGTGTCACCAATTTCCATAATAAATCCTCTTTCATTCATCTATGTACATGTCCTATTGCTTCTGTCTCTCTGGAGAACTCTGACTAATACAGATTTGGTATTGGGGAAGCCAAATATCATTTCTTCTTACTGGAATGATGTTCCATTATGATTTTAAATACTATCTATATGTTAAAGACTCTCAAACTGACTTCTTAAGCCTAGACCTCTCCTGTGAACTCCAAATTTACATACTCAAACTCCCACTCAAAATTTCATCTTTGATATCCAATAGCATAAAAATATTCCATCACTTTCCCATTACTCTCAATGGAAGAGTTATGTGAAACTGTTTCCTTGAAAAAAGGCTGTGATAAGTTAAGTGTACGGGCTACTTAATGGTGAAAAGTTGGAAAGCTAATTATAATTGGTGCTGCAAAAGCAGAAGATTGCTTAATTGCAATGGGTGAGCAATATCCAGACTTTCAAGGGCACAGCGTATGCTTACAGAATTTGCAAACTACATGCTCCAAATACAAGTGCAGTGAGTGTTTCATAGAAGTGAAAACACAGGGAAAAAAAATACAAGAAACCTCCCCTGCCAAATTACTCAGGTGTGTATGACTTCTGTCCCTTCACGCATAGCACAATTTGCTATACCGTA
Organism: Indri indri; assembly: GCA_004363605.1. NCBI lineage: Eukaryota > Metazoa > Chordata > Mammalia > Primates > Indriidae > Indri > Indri indri. Next base: position 22,671 of record RJWJ010009395.1, read on the forward strand.
TATTTAATCTTTACATCCTTTCCAATATGGGAAGTATAAACTGTGTGAAGACTCTTAGGTCTAATTTGTTTTATGAATTTTTTGCAAATTTGACTCCATGAAAGTGCATTATCACCACAACTTTTTGTGTAAGATTGTGTACATACATAAAAATATTGAAGCTTCCTCAATAAATAAAAAGATGTCCTTTTTGTACATCTACATTTGTGAAAGATAAAATTTCTTGAGATCTTGACTTTTTGGGCTACTGGCATATGTGGCGGTGACCCATCATGGTTTCTGGACAATGTCATCAAAAGACTTAGACTGTCCATCACTATATTTCATCTGACCTCAGTTAGAAAGCTGGGTACACACAGTTACCAGCCGTGGTGATATGCACTTGTACATTTCACTTTCTGACATATTTCTTTATGAATATAGTTTGTTTGCTCATGACTGTTACACTTGTGTGATTGTTGTTAGTGTGAAATCAAATAAAATCTTTAGCCTTCCAGCCAACTGAACGGATCCCCTCTTGGCCGAGGGGATGCCAGGAAAACCTTACAGCTGAGGGCAGGCCATGAGAAGGGAGGTCAGACATGCCACCTTGTGTCCTCTCCCCTTTGGAGCTGCTCCTTGTCACAATAAGATACTGTCATTAACAGGACCTAAGCCACACAAGACAAGGGTTAAGCCACACCTGCAGGCCATCAAATTACTTAACAAATCACTTGAGTCTTGGTATATGTCCCTTGGCTTGTCTCTGATTAACAAACTTGCTTATCTTAAAACATTCCAAGGCGTTAGACAGAGCTTCATTTCTTTAACCAATTGCAAATCAAAGAATCTTTAAACCCACCCATATGTAGCCTATAAGCCCCCACTTTGAGATGTCTCTGTTTTTGGGCCGAACGAATACATGCCTTCCATGTATTGATTGATGATTTGACATGTAATCCCTGTCTCCAAGAATGTATAAAACCAAACTGTAAGCTGGCCACCTTGGGCACATTTTCTCAGGACCTCTTGAGGCCGTGTGCTCTAGGCCATCAGTCACACACATTCAGCTCAGAATAAACCTCTTTAAATTCTTTTACAGAGCTTAGGTTTTTTTCCTAGTAACCATTAGTATACTTGAGTGCTTATGCTTGCAAAAATATGTTATTATTATTGCCTATTTTATTGTGTAAAGTGGCCTAGTAAGTGTTCTGTTGTGTTTTTATGTGTTTCTCAAGCAAAACTCCTTTTAGAAATGTAAACAAATGTCTTTAAAATTTTTTTTGCATTATTTTTTTCCAGAATTATATTTCCACAGTTTTAAACTTTTGAGTTTGTAACATTTGGATTTTAGATTTTAGGGATTTTGATATTTCAAGATTTCAACATTGGGGATTATGGCATTTGGGATTGTGTCTTTGGGGATTATGGCCCAGACCCCACAAGGCCAACTGCCCACAGCCTCATAGACAAAGCTGAGGTCATCCTGTTTTTCCTGAAACTCCAATTCTAATCATATATGAAACAGAACACACAAGTTTTATGTCCTTATCAGCCTGATTCAGTGAAATTAAACGAGTCGACTATAGAAAAATCAGCTTGAACACCTCTGCTTGCCTCAAAAAGAAGGTATACAACAGCCAATCATGAAAAAGGTCTAAATACTTCCTATTTTATGTTTGATGAACTGTGCTGTAATTGCCGTAAGTGGGAGTCTTACCACTTTAGTTCAATGTCTCTTGGTTCTCAAACTGCTCTTTTATACCCACAATAAACTACAATTTAAAATTTTATCTAATTTTATTTATGACAAATGTAAAGTCTCTTTTACTCTCTCCCATCTCAGTTTCCTCCCCTCCCCAGAGGGAAGTTTGTTGTTCATCCCTCTAGACATTTGTTTATGTATTTATACACATAATTATGCATAATTATATATGGGTTTATATATATAAAAATCAGAGTAGGAAATACCTATTTTTCTGTGACCTTTTAAACATTACATCTTGGAAATCTTTCCACAGCAATACTCATAGAATTGCCTCATTCTTTTAAATAGCTAGATAGCATTCCACTGTGTGGAATTTAAGCTGTGTTGTATTAATAAGGTTACCCACACTAGGCATCGATACTCTAAAAAATAAAATCTTGTCATTCTAGTTGCCCAGAAGGTTAGCATGCGATAGGGTTAATAAAGAAATTTCCTGCATGGAAACTTAATTAAATCTAAGCTAACTAATTTAATCTAAATTTATTTTGAATTAACAGAAGTATTTTATGCAGATTATGGGAAGTTATCATTTCATGTCATCCTAAAGTGGTCCAACTATGTCCAGAGCACATTTAATGCAAACATGGACCAAGTAAAATGCAGTTGAGAGGAAACCTTACCCAATAAGGGTAAGGAGGAGCCAGAAGGATCCACCCTGGAGAAGAGACACTTTGGGGGTCACCCAAAAGAAGTGATGTATAGGCATTGTATTAGGTTTGGTAAGTAATCTAGAGACGATTCAAAGTATACTTGAGGATGTTAGCAGGTTATATAAGGGACTTGAACCTCTGTGGAGTCTGGCAAATGAAGAGGCCCTGGAACCGATCCCCCATGGATACCGAGGGAGCACTGTGTTGTATAAAACACTCACATGTATAAATAGAAATTATATTTTCACTGACTTTCTTACAAGTCGACATCAATACACACAAACTACTAAGTGTGCCCCTGTAGGAGTGGTTGTATTGTCAGTAATTGAGAATTTGTGAAAGCACAGGGAAGGTGACACGGGCACAGACAATGCTGAGTATGTCAGGCTAAGTTTGGACGAGTGCAACAGTCCAACGTATTACGGCATGGGTGGAAAAAAGATAGGGCGCATGAGAGAAAGCAGGAAGAAAATGGAGATCTCCCTCCTAGGTCCCGGAAGGTATGACTTCCACCCACGTGGACCCCCCGATCCATCTCCCTTTTCTTAGAAAACTGACACCTACCTGGAAATCTCTTCTAAACGAACAACTTCCGTTGCATTTCAGTCAGTTCTTGCCCAGATGAAAACAAAACGACCAGTGGTACCTGCTAATTTAGTGAAGTCCTTTATGTGTCCAGTGGTAGATTAGATCTCACTCGTGTAACGGAGACACCGTCTGATGACAGGCATTAGTAAGGTGGTAAACAACACAGCTTCCTGTTTTACACAGGCGAGCTTCTCAGGTTTTGTAAGTTTTCAAAAAGATATTGAATTCCGTGCAGTTCTTCTTTTTATTATTGACACCATGTACTGAACACTTAATTGAGTAATCCTAGAGATGAGGCTGCTGATGTTCAGCAGGTATTTTAAAGGGGCTCTTCACTCCTTTGGTGCTGCTCATTTTTTATGTGGGGGGGGGGTTATAATATTCACATAAGCATTGCTTTGGCCCATGGGGAGACAGAATGATGAATGAATTTGAAATTTCCCTGGAAATCAAAGATGGCAACTAGGGGAGAACCCATTTGCTCTGCAGGGTCCAATGAGAGGCTTGGATGGGGCGGATTGTAGGAGGTAAGGTTTAGACAATTCAAGAAGACTTGGGATTGAGTTTCAGTTGTGGCATCCACAGCTGCATGACCTTGGGCTAATCACTTAAACTTCCTGGATCTCAGCATTCACATCTGTAAACTGGAAATAATGATGCCTAAGTCATAGGGTTGCCATGGAACTAACTAAGATAAACAGTGCAAAGTCTCTGCAGAGTACACAGGGCTAAGCAAATGCAAGGCATGGGTAGAATGCCGCTGTGACATAAGCTTCACAGGTCAGAGCCACGTCCCTGCTATATGTGATGACGTGTCCCCAGGGACTGGCATAGTGCTAGGCACAGAGCCGGTGTTCACCCAATGTTTGCAGGAAGAGCTCTGACCATGCAAGTTGTGATGTTTAATAAACTGGCTCACTGGACAAGGGAATGCAATTCGCCAAGTGTTTATCAAACATAATACACATTTGCTATGTGTGTAGGACTGTGCTGTATGCTTCATGAGAAAGAAAAGGACAAAAAAAGAGAGAGAAGGGAATGGACAGAGGGAACATGAGGGAGCGAGGAAAAGAAGGGAGGAAGGGGCTCAGTCCCACCTGTTACCTTGTTGCTGATCAGAGACAACAGAGACCTGATAAAATTCCAAGAACACTCAAATATAGTTAAATAATAGCAAGATAAACGTTTAACGATTTAGTCTACAGCATATTCAACGTGGCATATTCAAATAGGCTCAAGTTTGTTTTTTTGAGAGACAGGATCTCGCACCGTCACCCAGGCTGGAGTACAGTGGCATGATCATAGCTCACTGCGACCTTGAACTCCTGGGCTCAAGGGATCCTCCTGCCTTAGCCTCCTGAGTATCTAGACCTACAAGCACGTGCCACCATGTCCAGCTAATTTTTTTTTTTTTTTTTTGTAGCAATAGAGTCTCACTGTGTTGCCCAGGGTGGTCTCCAACTCCTGGCCTCAAGTGATCCTCCTGCCTCAGCCCCCAGATGTGATGGGATTACAGGTGTGAGCCACTGTGCCTGGCCTAAAACAAAAATTTTTTTTTTTTTTTAGTTTCAGGAACAGTCCAGACTTTGCCACTGGAGGTCTAGGTTCAAAACCCACCTTTACCACTTAATAGTGACGTGGCCTTGGGCAAACTACATAAACTCTGTGTGTCTCAGCTTCCTCTGCTGCAAAATGATAGAGCAATGCCTACCTTGTAGAATTTAATGAGTACTAAATGAAGCAGGACTACATAGAGACCAGTGCATGGCACGTGGACAGTGTCATGTGAATATCTGTCACTGTTGTTAGGACACATTGACAAAGAGGCATCGTCTCGGAGTGACCTGAAATATAGTGTACTGTATCGTGTTCTGAGACACTGTGCGGGATGCCAAGTGCAAGTTCTGTGGGGTTCAGAAAAGAGGTCCATGTGGGCTGAAGGGATTGGGAAAGGTTTCATAGAAGAGAAACGACCTGAAGAATACATAGAATTTGGCCATGCGAAAGGGGAGGGACAGTTTCCAGGAAGGAGAACTAGATTTACCAAAGCCAGGAGGTGATGTGGGCTTGGTCCTTGTGCAGGGGTAGGCAAGAATGAAATTAGGGAGCAGATATGCTTGGATCCTAACGTCAGGAACCGGGAGCCCAGGGAGATTAAATATATGTCCATTTTGACGTACATCTATTAGGGTGATTCACGTTCAGAAGCTCTAGCTCCACAGAGCATTCAGAACTACTAGCAGGTCTTCAGCAGAGGGTGGAATTTTGTAGGACCATCACTGGTGATTCAACTGGCTTCCACTCGTCTCCCTTCATCCAGGGAATTTTATCCCTAGATCACACGATATGCCCATAGGTGATTGATGGCATCTCATGACAGGGAACGCATGAGGCAGAGGTTGAGGGCATGGAACAAAGAGTGGAGGGAGATAAGATTGATCATTGGTCTTGCCTAGATCACAGAGAGTTGAGGAGTTTAGAGTAGATTCCACGGGCATTTTGGAGCTATTAAAGGTTTTTGAGGAAGAGCACTGATACCATTTTATCTGAGATCAGTGCTTGAGAGTTTTCAGAGCATTTCCACACACATTTTCTGGGTAGAAACCCCACACCAACCTTTTGCCTCCCTAGGGGAATTGTCATGCCAGAGCTGCCTCCATGGGGCTCCATTTGCACTGTGGTGTATGCAAACAGCTCCCCCAGAACTGTGCAGTAGACCACAAAGAGAAGTGAGGCCTGGTAATCACCTAAGCTGCAGATAAAGGACCTGAGATCAAGCGACCTGTCCAAGGTTACACATGACCACATGGTGGAGTGGGAATTTCAACTCCAGTCTTCTCAGTTCACTCTGTATTCTCACCAGTAGTGAAGAAAGATGCGCCTAGGATATAGCACTAGATAGACCTGGACTCAAATCCCACCTCACCCATTTACAGGTTATGTGGAAGAGTTATTTAGCTTCTCTGAGTCCTAATCTCATTATCTACAGTGGAAATTATAGCTAACATGGTAAGGGCTTCATAAAAAAGAATGCTAAGTGCCAAATGACATCTCTGCAGAGAAGAAAATCTACAACAAAGCATTCTTCATCTGAAATCAACAAGTTATAATATCTCCTAGAAAGTCATGAAGATTTAAAAAGCATTTGGATGATTTCTGTAAAGAAGCTAGATGCCTAAGGTTTTTAACAGCTCATTTGTAAGAGATTTAAAACATTCATTCACTTCCATTTCTAGACCTTGGAGAAAAATGAAACTGGTGAGGGGAGAGCATTTTCTGGCATTTGGAAACAAAGCAGAGTTTTGTAAGAATTTCTGTTATTTCTACTGTTAGGTTTTCAGTTAACGTATTGAAGTATCATTTTCCTATAACCATTTTAAGTGTACAGTTTAATAAATTCAACAACTGCATACCCCGTATCAAATATAGGACATTTTCAGCACCTCTAAAAGTATGTTATGCCCCACTGCAGTTAATGATCCCCTCATTCCCAGTCCCCGCAACCACCGATCTACTTTATGTTGCCCTAGTTTAATTTTGCTTCTTCTAGAATTTCATATAAATAGAATCATACAGTATCTACTCTTTTGTGTCTAGCTTTTTTCTTGGCATAATGCATTTGAGATTCACATGTGTCATTCCATGTATCAGCGGATTTAGGGCCCCCCAGTTTCCCCTACTTTTTTCTGTGGTCCTGACTGAGAAATACAGAGTCAGGACCTGACCACTCTGTGACCTGGCCAGCCTCACGTTTTCCCCTGCAGGCCTGAACCCACGCTGGAGCCTTGAACATTCCCAGGCACTAATAAAGATGTTTAGACACTGCAAGAAATGAACCCCATCCTTGAGCCAAATTCCTTAAACCCTCCCATAAACTCTATACTCCAACCCCTTGTGGCAGACATACCTAGGTAGAACATCTCTTTCTCTTGCTGTCTGTTGTGAGGACTGCTACAGCACTTTGTAAGTAGGTTTCCCTAATAAATACTTTGGACTCAACATGAAGAAAACAAGTAAGCCAGCCCAATAAAAAAGATCTGAATAGACACTCCACCAAAAAAAGATATAGAAATGGAAAATAAGCACATTGGAAGAGTTTCAATATCATTAGTCACTAGGAAAATGCAAATTAAAACCACAATGAGATACCACTATACACTCAAAAACCTGACAATATCAAGCACTGACAAGAATACAGAGTCATTAAAACTCTCATATGTGGCTAGTGGGACTGCAAAATGGTACAGCCACTCTGAAAATAAGGCAGTTTCTTATAAAATGTGCTATAATGATGTGACTCATTTATGTGATATAAAGCAGTGGTCCCCAACCTTTTAGGTGTCAGGTACCAGTTTCATGGAAGATAATTTTTCCCTGGACCAGGGGACAGGATGGGCAGATGGTTTAGGGATGACTGAAGTGCATTACATTTATTGTGCACTTTCTTTCTATTGTTATTACATTGTAATACATAATGAAATAATAATAAGACTCACCATAATGCAGACTCTAATGCCCCCACTGATCTGACAGGAGGCAGAGCTCAGGTGGTGATGTGAGTGATGGGGAGTGGCTGTAAATACAGAGAAAGTTTCACTTGTCCACTACTGTTCACCTGTATGTGGCCTGGTTCCTAACAGGTCATGGACCAGTACTGCAGCTAGAAAGGACTAAGAATATCAGTGTGTCAAAACATTGGAGCAACGTTCAAGAAAAACAGTTTTGTTTCCAGAAATATACATTTGAAATACAGAAAAGACCTGAAGCTACATGTTTCTTTCAAAAGCCTAGAAATTATTCTCTCAATCTTGAAGGTGGTAAGATTAAAATCAAGAACCTGGGTTATAAACAACAGTGTTCTGGTTACCTATTGCTGCATAACAAATGATCTTAAAATGCAGTAGTTTATGTAGTAATCAAAACAGCATAGTATTGCTATGAAAACAGACACATAGACCAATGGAACAGAATAGAGAACCCCAAAATAAATCCATGTATTTACAACCAACTGATTTTCAACAAAGGTGCCAAGAATATACACTGGGGAAAGGACATCCTCTTCAATAAATGGTGCTGGAAAACCTGGATATCTATGTGTAGAAGAATAAAACTAGACCCCTATATTTCACCATAAAGAAAAATCAACTCAAAATGGATTAAACACTTAAACATAAGACCTGAAACAATAAAACTACTAGAAGAAAACACAGGAGAAACACTCCAGGACATTGGTCTAGGCAAAGATTTTATGGCTACAACTTCAAAAGTACAGGCAACACAAACAAAAATAGACAAATGGGGCTCTACTAAACTAAAAAGCTTCTGCACAGCAAAGGAAACAATCAATAGAGTGAAGAGACAACCTGTAGAATGGGAGAAAATATGTGCAAACTATTCACCTGATAAGAGACTAATAGCTAGAGGAACTCAAACAACTCAACAGCAAATTAATAAATAATCCCATTAAAAAGTGGGCAAAGGACATGAATAGACATTTCTCAAAAGAAGACATTCAATTGGCCAACAGGTATATGAAAAAAATGCTCAACATCAATAATCATCGGGGAAATGCAAATCAAACCCCAATGAAATATCATCTCACACATGTTAGGATGGCTATTATCAAAAAGACAAGAGATAACAAGTGTTGGTGAGGGTGCATAGAAAAGGGAACTGTAATACGTTGTTGGTGGGAATGTAAATTAGCACAGTCATTATAGAAAACAGTATGGTGGTTTCTAAAAAAACAGGAAATAGAACTACCATATTACCCAGCAATCCCACTACTGGGTATTTATCCAAAAGAAAGGAAACAAGTATATCAAAGGATTCCTGCACCTCCATGTTCATCGTAGCGCTATTCACAATAGCCAAGATATGGTATCAACCTAAGTGTCCATCAACAAATGAATGTATAAAGAAAATGCGGTATATATACACAATGAAATACTATTCAGCCATAAAAAGAATGAAATTTTGTCACTTGCAGCAACATGAATAGGACTGGATGTCATTATGTTAAGTGAAATAAGCCAGGCACAGAAGGACAAATATCACGTTCTCACTCATGTGTAGAGCTAAAAAGGTTGATTTCATGGAGGTAGAGAGTAGAATGATGGTTACCAGAGGCTGGGAAGGAGACAGGGAATGAAGAAAGGTTGGTTAATGGGTACAAACACACAATTAGAGAGAAGGAATAAGTTCTATTGTTCAATAGCACAATAGGATGGATATAGTTAACGATCATTTACTGTATATTTCAAATAGCTAGAAGAGAGGATTTGAAATGTTCCCAACACAAAGAAATGATAAATGTTTGAGGTAGTGGATATCCTAAACGCCCTGACTTAATCATTTCATATTGTATGCATGTATCAAAGGGTCACATGTATCTGATAAATATGTACAATTATTACATATCAATAAAAATGAGGAAAAAAAGAAAATTGAGGGGAGAGGTGAGTGAACATCCTGTCTCTTTCCTGATGACATTGGAAAGCTAAGCAATTTGGGAAGGATTCAAACAATTAAGAAGTCCTATTGGTAAATAATGGAGAATATTTTTGTGGATTTTTAAAACCTTATGTGGGAAGCTTGTTTTTACTTTTTGGAAATGAGTTTTATACTTTAATTTTCAAAAATAATGAGTCATAAAAGATTTTTAAAATGTAGTGTCTTAAGACAACAATTTATTAGTAACCTTCATAGTTCTAGGGATTGTTGTAGATCTTTGGAATGTTCTTACTTGAGATTCCACACAGGGTTGCAATCAGATAGCAGCGGAAAGTGTCTCTCACCACACAGCTAAATCAGGCATCCTTATAGCTTGGTGATCTCAAGATAGGTATGCCACTTCCACGGCTGATTTTCCCCAGGGCAGCATTTTATTGGAATCTATTACCATGATGAGCCAGTCCAGATTCAAAAGGGTAAAGAAATAGACTCTTATCTCTCAATGGGGGATTGCCTTGCACTTATAGGAAGGAAAGGAATCGATGGCGGCCATCATGAGAAAAATCGCCACAAGCAGCAAGTCACTGGGATGCCCTGTGCAATGTCCACTGGCCCCAGACTAGCCTCCACACCCGTGAAGAAGGCTTGAACTTAGACATCTATTGTAAAACCCAAGCAGAAAAGGTACTAAAGTGTAGGGGTAAATATATGCTACTATTCATTGGTAGTGGGAATGTATATCAATATAGCTTTTGGAAAACAGTATGGAGGTTCCTCAAAAAATTAAAATAGAACTCCCATATGACCCAGCAATCCTGATATAGAAAGTAGATCCCAAAACTGGGGTCTAGCCTGAAGGCCAAGTGGGTTCTTGCCTTCATACAGGAAAGAATTCAAGAGCAAGCCAACAGAGTAAAGCAAAAGCAAGTTTATTGAAGTCACAAAGAAAGAGAAGGATGGCTTGCTCCATTGGCAAAGCAGTGGCTATCTCTCAGAGCAACACAGAGTAGCACTTTGTGAGTTTTCGGGATCTTATTTTATACCTTCTATTTAATTTTACATTAAATGGAGGGAGGATTATTCGTAAGATTTTCCTCTGGGAAAGACGTAGGGAGTTCCCAGAACTGAGAGTCCCTCCCCTTTCTAAACCAGACAGGGTAACTTCCTCCAGGAGCTGCCATGGCATTTATAAACTGTCATGGCGCTGGTGGGAGTTTCTTTTAGAAACGAATGCTTTATAACTAGCGTATAATGAGCAGTGAGGGTAACCTGAGGTCATTTTTCATCACTATCTGGGCTCCAACTCAATCCCGCTACTGGTATATAGCCAAAGGAAAGGAAACCAGTATGTTGAACACGCACTCTCGAGTTCACTGCGGCACTATTCCACTATAATAGCCAGTGGAATCAACCTAAGTGCTCGTTGGTGAATGAATAGCTAAAGAAAACGTGGCATATGTACATGATGGAAGACTATTCAGCTTTAACAAAGAGGAAATCTCATCATTTGCCACAACATGGATGAACCTTGAGGACATTATGTCAAACGAAATAAACCAGGCACAGAAAGACAAATACTACATGGTCTTGCTTATACATGGAATCTAAAAAAGTCCAGCTCATAGAAGCAGAGAGTAGAATGGGGGTTACCTGAGGCTGAGGGGTGAGGCACAGGGGTGCAGGCCGGGGAGACATTGATCAAAGAACACAAAATTTCAGCTGAACAGGAGGAATAAGTTCAAAAGATCTATTGTACATCATGGTGACTACAGTTAATAAGAACACATTATATGCTTGAAAATTACTCAAAGAGTAGCTTTTGAGTGTTTTCACCACCAAAAAATAAGTACGTGAGGTAATGCATACGTTAATTAGCTTGATTTAGCCATTGCACAATGTTTACATATATTAAAACATATATTTAAGGTGTACAGCTTAAACATATACAATTTTTAATCTGTCCATTAAAACAATATCAATGCTACCACTGATAGGTAGACTGTATGTATGTCCCTCTTCAGTACGCTATTTCTTCTTCCTGCCAGCCAAACACAGAGAGGAGATTGGTGATTCACTTGTCCAAGGCCGCGTAGCCTGTGGTGGGGAGTAGAGGCTCTAGAGTCAGCTTGCCTGAGTTTGAATCCTGTTTCTGCCTCTTCCTAGCTGTGAAACCCTCTAAATTATCTATCCTCTCTATGCCTCAGTTTCCTTATCCGTCAAAGGGTTGTGATGAGTAAAAGAGCTAATGCCGGTCAGGTGCTTAGAACAGTAGGCAACGCATAGTAAAGAGCCATGGGCATGGGCTATTATTATTACTAGTTATTATGGTACAAAGCCCAAAGATGAAATCTGAGAATCAGGCACGTGGTGGGCAGACCTTGCGTAACTTAACACAGTGCCTTACTCTCCACAGGCGCATCCTTGAGCAATATGCAGTGAAGTGATTTGAATCCTGAAGAGGCAGCAGCCTCTCTTTTCTCTCCCCTCAGGTCTCCCCCGCTGGCTGGCTGCAGAACAACCTCCCAAGACCCCTGGCCCCACATCACCCCCCTCCCTACTGAAGAACCCCCAGCCATGTGCTGTTGGGTCCCAGGTAAGGTCCAGACTCCTGGCAATGAGGTTTTGAACTCTTCTTGATCCTGCCATCGCCCTTCCTGCTAGGGTCCCACTGTGCACTGCCTCCCTCCCAGGGTGCTAGCAGGGTCAAAGCACCTGGGGCTGCAGAGGGAGGGAGGTGGACAGCCTTTAGTCCCACAAGGGACCCCAGAACCCCTGCCAGAGAAGAGTCAGAGGAACTGGAAGCTTCTGGTCTGAAAAAGAGAAGTCCTGGCATTTCCTGTGGGCAGTGGCAGCACAGGGTGCAGAGGTTACCAGGAGGCAGAATTCTCCCCCGGTGTACAAGAACAGGTTCAGCAGGATTTCCTGGAAGGGGAACCCTCCTGGGAGCCCATCAACAGGCCTGGTGGCATAGCAGGACCCGTGTAGCCTTCTACCTGCCAGACGCCACCATGGGAAGACAGCACCTGGCACCAGGGCCAGGCTTGGGCTGCTCACTGCTGCCCCCATCACTGCACACCACTGGTACCAGGTAAACACTTGTCCAATAAGTGAAAGAATGAAGTAAGGAGCATAATTTTTGTAATAAAAAATTAATTTAGGAATAAAGAAAACTTTGTCCATGGATAAGAGGTTGGATTAGAAAACTCCAGAGGCCTCACCTAACTCCATGATTTCCAGTTGCAAATCTGGGGACTCTCTCTCTGCCATAAAGCCCCCACTCAAGCCTTGCAGGGTACTCACTGGTCCTCAGACATGCCTTGGGCTGTCCCACCATCTCACATTTGGTCACTTAGTGTCCTTCCTTCTCTCTCTCCACTGCTCTGAGTCCAGCCTGCAGTCAAGGTGCAGTCTCCCCATGAGGAGAACCCTTTCTGCTTAGAAAGGCTGGACTCCAGTTCCCATCAGTTACCTGCAGCATGGCAGTTCCAGCATCCTCGTCTGCGATGGAGATCACTAGGGCACCTGCGCAGATTCGTGGGGCTGCTCTCCCACGCAACGTGCTTCACGCAGTGCCCGGCTCACATCATAGGAAGTGCTCCCACAACACTAACCACGATTAGTTACGCATTGGTACCTCTAAAGTAGCAAGCCTTGGTACTCACCTCCCCAGCCAAACTCCTGCAGCTTTTATGGCCTACTTAGTCTTCTGGAGCTTTGTACCATTGGAAGAGAAAGAAGCCCGACTCCTCTCCACTGCTCCCTCTTCTGCCTGGGTTCCGAACAAGTTAAGAAATCGGGAAGGGGGAGCAAAAACGAACTTGTTAACTAAACTACGGAACTGGACACATTTGGCTGCTGAGGCAGGGGCGGGCCACCAAGACCTGCAGGCAGCTGACTTGCAAGGGGAAGAGCAGCAGAGCTAAGCCAAGCCTTCCCAGCTGTTCTGGGAAAGTCGCTCCACCTCTGGCAAAGGGGTGGAGAGAAGGCAGGTGTGGATACTTTAAGCTCCTTTCAGGAGGAGGGATTGAAGAGCAGGAGTGAGGCTGGGGAGCAAGCCCCCATCTGGTGAGTGGACCTAGCCAACACTCACCGCAGTCTTAGAATTCTCCCAAAGTGATTTAAACAGTCAAAGAACTTTGTTTCTCATGAAACAAGCCAAGTGCTGGTGATAGTGGTGGAAGGGATGTCAAAACAAAGAGGCCTACCAAGATGATGGCTCTGGGGCAGAAAGCATGAGTCTGTGATGAGTTATCAGGGGCAATGGTCAATTGCGCAGTGACTCAGATCTTCCTGGAAGTGACCACTGTGCACTCCACATGAAACAGGGAAAATCGTGGGAGCATTTTGTGGGGTGCTCTGGACACCAACTGGTCATCGATTGAGGGATGAAGCTGGAGAGAAAGTTAAAGCGAGGCTTAACTTATGTGAGGATAAGCACAACCTCCTATGGTTCTTGATAGAAACATGGCTCAGGACGACGTCAGGAGCTGAGTGGACTCTGGAAGGGCCAGTAGTGAGTTGGGGGATCCCGGATGGATTCTTCACAGATGTCAGGGATTTCTCCTGGGCTGACTTGGGTATCAAGAGCCTTCATGCCTTTCAGGTTGTAGCTCCTCATAATCTATCCACTGATTAAACCAACTAATCCATCCCAATGTGTTTGCTGTCTCTGACGATCCAAGCGTGCGCTGTTGGGAGAATCAGAGTACATTAAAGTCCTGCAGTGGTGAACCTGTTTACAACTTGGATAAACCAGCAGTTCCCAAACTATTTTTAACTTAGAAAAAAACCCATTTCTTTTCCAATAACATTTATATTAATATCCCTCAGGATGAAGATTCCTCAGGAGCACTGTGGGAGACGCTGGTCTGATGATTAGTTAGCATGTTTACACAGCACAGCACCATTGCAAACTGCTTCCTGGTCTGTTACCTCATTTGGACAGGGGTCCCCACAACAGCCCAAGGAGCTGGCAGGGATGCTCTTGCCATACCCATGTTTTGAAGAAGAAGCTGAGATTCACTGGGAACCAACAAAAGCCACAGAGTGAAGGGCAGAGCTGGGCTCTCCCGCCGAGTTTAGAGTAGCCACCAGGTGCTCTTTTTCCCCTGCACTGCGCTGCTGGATGAGGGATGGGTGCCTGTTGTCCTTCAGCCGAAGGTCAGGATGGCTTGGAACCTGAAAGAAACTGGAGCTCCAGGTGATTTCCCCAAGGTCGGAGTGGCTGTTCTCCCCTAGCACTTCCTAAGATGGGCAAGAGATTTTTGGTGCTTCTTTTGAGGCTGGCATCTCAAGACACTTAGCTCAAAGGAAAAAACAAGGTATATGGAAAACCTGACAAAAAACCCTAACACCCTCCAATCTTCCTGACTCTCAGTACCACATTACACTAATGCAGACACATTTAGGGGGTGGGAGGGGCCAACACAACAACGACAGCACACAAAGAAAACACCTGAGGAGTATCGGAGCATGTGAGGGAAAGAACAAAGAACCTCAGAACCAGAAAAGGGCCAGAAATTTCTTGCGAGAGAGCTTGGGTCAAGCCACTGCCTTGAGCATGAGAAAGGAAGTGATTGCCAGAGCTGCAGGGAGAAGTGCAGAGCTTCCGTTAATACACTGCCCTCCCTCACAGGCTCCAGGGTGCAGGAGCGTGGGACTCTAGCCAAGACTTGAGTTTACAGTCATTTTCCCAACGAAGTTACTGGAAGGATTTCTGTAGCCAGAGGGCTGGCTTCTGGCGTGTCAGTGGTCCAGTGCATTTCTGAGTCCCCTCCACTGACAGCACGCCACCACCCTGGGAAGCTCAGAAACCAAAAGAAACAAGACTTCACAAAAAGGACCCTTCCCCTAATAGACATTCTCCAGAAAGACCGGAGTGAGAGTGCAGAAGCTGTGCTGCCTGGGGAGGGGGGCACTCCTCATGATTGGAAGATAACAGAGAAACAGAGTCTAGCCTTGGCATGGCCTTGGTATTTAGTGGCCAACATCAAATCCAGAATGAAACCAAGGATGGAGCAAACCACCCGTGTGGCGACTGTGAGCATACACCTCGAATACCCAGACTGGCCCAGGCCCCACTGCCGGGCTCGGAAACCACGCAGAGCATGGCCCGGGCCATGCTGCCAGGATGTTAGTGAAAGTTTGGCACTTGTCCCCAAGGCTGCATCAGAGCTATGAGGACAAGTGGTTTGAGGAGCAAGAAAGAGAGGTTTGTTAATTTTCCAGCAAATGAGGAGGATGGAGACTCTCGTTTTAAAGTGCCATTGTCCTAACTATAAGCAGAAATACAGAGCTTTTAAAGGGAGGGTTTTCAGCTTCAGGCTACTGCTGTTTGACTATAGTTGACAGTTCTGATCTGTCCCATCTGCAGGTGAAGACAATTTTGTGACCTCCCCCACAATTCAGTTGAACCATCTTCTGTGGTATAAAGAAAAAAGGACACACCCCTACCCCTCTGATTACTGGCCTTGGGCAGGGATATAGGTTTTTAATTCCCCAAAAAAGTTGGGGGAGTCTTAAAGACACAACTTGTAAAACATTTTACCCTTTTTCAGGCCATTCCCTCTGTTACAAGGGCGCACCCCCACCAGTGACTGGGTGTGCAGGGAAACTGAGGCAAGCCAGTCCCGGGAGATGCAGCCAACCTTAGCTTAAGGCCCCCCTGAGGCTATGCCAACCCTGCCTTGAGCTGCATGGCTGTCTAGGGTGCTTCCGTGCCACCTCGGCTCACTGTCTACCTCTCCTAGGGTTCCCCCACACCCCCTCCATCCCGGCTCCACCCCCGCCTCCAGCCTTTCCCAGCCCTGCCCACTTTCCCTCCCAGGCACGTTCCCTGATGAAATCCTCACATGTGTAAAACCTGCTTGGGGTCTGCTCTTTGGAGATCTGGACAAACACAACCTGCATATTCAAAAAAGCTTCAAAACATACCCCAGGCTGCTCCCTCGGGTCCCTCCTGAGAGGGATTGTGTAGTTAACCAGTTGTTGATCTACATGTTCCGTATGTTTCTTTTTGCTCATTTTCATTCTTTCTTGTAAATATAAAAAAAAAAAAAGGCTAGTATCAAATTCAATGAACAAATATGATGATGAAGAAAAAAGTTGAACAATGTTTTAGAAATGATGCAGAAAAAGCAGCTTTCTCCCCAGGCTATGGAAAGTACTTCCTAATTAACTGCGAGTACAACTCGCCTCCGAATAAACAGGAACAAACTTGAACAACATCGACCAAGCAGAATAGGTGAAGTCTTTATTTTCCACGGTATCTCACACTATAAGAAGCCTCTGGAAATGACAGAGACAGGGGAGACGGGGTAGGCAAACAGACAAGAGAAACAGGAGATAAAAGGAGTGAATGAATAATAGATTTTTAAACCACTTTGTTGGTATATGACTGGCATACAAAGATCTGTACATATTTAATATATACAACTTGATGAGTTTGGATTGTGGTGAAATGCTCACCACAATCTATGCCATAAACATACCCATCACCTCTAATAGTTTCTTCCTGTCCTCTTTATTATTGTTATTATTTTGTGATAAGAGCACAACATAAAATCTCCCCTCTCAGCGAATTCCTAATTGTATGGTGCAGGGTTGTTAACAACAGGTGCCGTGCTGTTCAGTAAATCCAGTACATCTCTGGGACTTATCTTGTGCAACTGAAACTTTGTACCGTTTGACTAATAGATAATGGATCTTTTAGCTAATGGCTCCCTTCTCCCCAAATAACAATCAGAAATGTCTCTTATCATGTGGGAAAATTTCATTTCTGCTTTGTTCACAACTAAGTATTTAATAACAAGGTGTCCCAGAGGCTTCCGTACACCACAGTGGCTAGAAGCACGGAACAGCCACATCGGGGAGGGGAGGAGCACACATTCAGTTCTCACATGGGATGTTGCTTTGCATCCCACCCCCAAGGTTAATCTGGGCACTTTCAAAACATAGCAAAGCCTCTGTTTTGAGCAGTTTGAGTCCTGAATGAATGCAAAAATGTCCCGAGGTCCTTGCTCTGGAAAAGATAAGAGAGCCAGTGTGGGGGTGGAGGAAAGGTACCTCAGTGCCCAACAGCAGAGGGCACGCAAGGACCCAGGCTAGTGACCTAGGACAGCGACCAGGAGGACAGGGACAGGGGCTGCTGTGGGTGGCGGGGAAGGGGGTAGGTGGGGGTGCCACACTTTCATCATGCCAGCCACCCTCCTAAGGGCTTTACGTGTCTAATCTGGTTTAAACCTCTCAGTGACCCTGTGCATTTGTTTTTATCATTTCACAGGAGAGGAACTTGTGTCAGTTTTTTAAGCAACAAACCCAAGATCAGAAAACACAATGGTGGGGCATGTCCTGGAACCCAGCTCTATCAGATGCCAGTCCCCAGCCCTACCCGTAGCGTCTGCTCCTCCCTAGAGGTCTGTGGATGTGGCCTGAGGGTTATGGATGGCCAGGTGGCTTGAGGGGTTGGGCGGTAGAGTGTTTCTGTTGGCTCTGGACTTTCCATCCCACTTCGGAGGCTCATGACCAGGATTCAGCAGTTTGTTTTTATGTCAGACATCTCTGCTTTAATTCTACACTTCTCTTTAAAAGAAAAATTCTGAAGAACACTTGCATATTGTGACTTCATCACAACCAAGAGAGTCCTCCTTCTAGAAGGGGAGTGTTAACGCAATGGCTGGTGGTGGTTCTCTGCTGGACCCTTGTGTGTCCTTCCTGCCGTCCCTGTGCACCCCTTTCTGTTTCTGTGTGCCTTTGCTCCAGCAGCTTGCACCTGTGACTCTATCAAGACCTGCCCTCAGGCTACTGAGCCTCTTGCCCACAAAGTTCAGAGCCAGAGCAATCCCTCCAACACCCATGTCTGAGTCAGAACAGACTCCGAGGCACGACTTACACCCCAGAGTCGGAGCACGCTATGGGATCAGGCTAAGGCTGCCCTAGCGACCCTGCCTGCGATCACACCATTGCCTGGCTTCCTCCCTCCCTGTCCTGCCTCACTGACTCCCTTGCTGGTTTTTTTCTGGGTGTATTTCCTTAATAAATTACTTGCACATTCATCTTCATCTCAGATTTGGGATCCTGATCTAAGACAGGGAGTTACCATATATGTGTGGTGTTGTTTTAAACAACTTATTAAGATATATAATTTACATATAATAAACTGTATCCACTTAATGTCTATGATTTGATGAATCTTGACAGTTGTACACATCTGTTAAACAACTCCCATAATCAAGATACAAAATATTTCCATCACCCCCAAGAGATTCTTTGTGCCCCTTCACAGTCCATTCCTCCCTCCACCTCCACCTAGGCAACCCAGTCCTTGAGCTCAGTTGCTCTGCAGCCCACTGCCTAAACATTCAGCAATGCTATGTATTTTGGGTCTTTGTATGTCAGCATCCCACTTCAAGGTGCTAATTTCCATACTAGTTAAGAAAATTCCAGCTACTATAAGAAACAAACTCCAAAATGTACACCAAGCTTAAACACACAGAAGTATATTTCTTCATCATGTAAAACTAATCAGGACTGTGGCCGGGTACGGTGGCTCATGCCTGTAATCCTAGCACTCTGCGAGGCCGAGGCGGGTGGATTGTTTGAGCTCAGGAGTTTGAGACCAGCCTGAGCAAGAGTGAGACCCTGTCTCTACTAAAAATAGAAAGAAATTGGCTGGACAACTAAAAATACGTAGAAAATAAAAAAAATTAGCCGGGCATGGTGGTGCATGCCTGTAGTCCCAGCTACTCGGGAGGCTGAGGCAGAAGGATAGCTTGAGCCCAGGAGTTTGAGGCTGCTGTGAGCTAGGCTGATGCCACAGCACTCTAGTCTGAGCAACAGAGCGAGACTCTGTCTCAAAAACACAAAAAACTAATCAGGACTACTAATGGGCAGGCAATCCTCCTTCAAGTATTAATTAAGAATCCTAGGCATCTTTCCCATTATGATTCTGACATCACTAGAGCTGACATTTGAGATTACAGTGTATCCAACTGCACAACCCAAGGGCAGGGAGACAGAGTGTGAAAGAATTCTCATGGAAGGGTTTTATGGCTGGCCTGGAAATTGCTTATATCACTCTGTCTATATTGCATTGGGTAGAACTCAGCGATATGACCACACATAAATGCAACAGAGGCTGGAAATGTAATCTACCTGCATGCCCAGAAACTGTCATTGCTCTCACACATGCATGTGGCTATCTGACCGGAAAAAGGAAAAGCTAGAAAGAGGAAGAAGACAGAGATACTGATACATAACGTCATCAGCTTTGATAACGGCAATAGCACAACAGTAAAACATGATAAGAATAGGTATCATCTGTTGAGCAGTTACATGCCAAATGTTTTATCGTGCATTGTCAGGTTTATCCTCACAGCTCTAGGGGTGTCCAATTTACAGACAAAGACTAAAGCAATGTGAGATTATATGATCCATCATATTTGCATAGTTATCAAATGGCAGAGAATAGATTTGTGACCAGGTGTTTCTTGACTCCTAAGCCTGTGCTATTAACATCAGGCAGAACAAATTAGCTGCAGTATTTTTTTGCTTTCCGTGAGAGCTATGAAATACCACCAGCAGATTTCAAAATAACACGTGGCACCGAGATTATGAAGATTATGTCATGGTATACAAAGATTCTAGAAAGACTAGAGAAGATAGTTCCCACAGTTTAGACCTGCCCTGAGGGCAGATGTCCAAGAAGACATTTGCACCACAGATACAAGGGTGAGGGTAAATTCAACCCTGAGAGATAAAGTCATTTACTACTTACCATATCCTCCGCATTCTAAAAAGGGTGAATCACAAAGAAAATTCTATATGAGACACTGAATGAAGAGGCAAATTTTAAAATCTGGGAGAAAAAAACATTCTCTATGTAACAACAAGCATAGAGTGGGATGGGGTATGGGTATGACGTGTGATCAGGGAAGAAAGATGAGGCTGGCACCAATGAGTTTGCAAAGGCTGCGCAGGACCATGGGAGGAAGAGAAGAGACCAGAAACTGTGCAGCAGCTGAGAAAGAGTTTGGGAAGAGAAGACAGAAATGTTAAAAAGGGATTTTCAGGAGGGGTTGCTGTACAGTGTGGGATGCTACCTTCCTATTGGTTAGGGTTTGGTCATGAAAAATCTTCACTGGGTCTGTTGACCAGGAAGGGACCTAATATGGAATTTAGATACTTTCACAACTAATAAATTTTTTCAAGTGCCCATGGAACATTCACTAAGATAAACCATATCCAAGGCCTCAAATTTTTTTAAAAAATTGAAATTATAGAGCATGTTCTCAAGCCAAAATGAAGCCAACTAAAATTTAACAACAGAAAGATAATAGGAAAATCTCTAAACACTTGAAAATTTAAAAACATACTTCTAAGTAATCCAAGGATCAAAGAAGAAGTCTCAAAGAAAATAAAAAATACACAGAACTAAATTAAAACAAAAATTTTAATATATTGAGAAATTTGAGATGTAGCTAATGCAGTTCTGAGGCAAATATGCACCACTAAATGCTTACATTAGAAAACAATGGTTTCAAACCAATAATCCAAGTTCCTTTCTCAAGAAACTAGAAAATGCAGAGCAAAATAAACCCAAAATAAGCAAAAAGAGGGAAAAAATAAAGATAAGAGCAAAAATCAATAAAATTGAAAACAGAAAAACAATAGAGAAAATCAATGAAACAAAAAGCTAGTTCTTCAAAAAATCCATCAAAGTAGTAAACCTCTAGCAAGACTGATGAGAAAGAAAGAAAGAAGACAACAATCAACAATATCTGGAATGAAACAGGGGATGTTACTACAGATTCTGCAGCTATTAAAAGGGATTTTAAGAGAATACTATGAACAACTTTATAATAATAAATTCAACAATCCAGAAAAAACAAACCAATTTATTGAATATTAACACCAAGAAAAAAATTGATCCTCAACTTGATAGACAACATTTAAAAAGAGCCTAGAGATAACATCATACTCAATGGAGAAAGACAGAATGTTTTCCACTAAGATCAGGAATAAGGCAAGGATGTCTACTCTCACCATTCCTATTCAACTGGAAGTTTCAGCCAGTGCAATAAGACAAGAAAAATAAATAAAAGGCATACAGATTGGAAAAGAGGAAATAAAACTGTTCTTATTTGAAGATGACATGGTTGTCTACATAGAAAATCCCCAGGAATCTACCAAAAAACTTGGAACTAATAAATGAGTTCAGCAAGGTTGTAGGGCCAAAACCAACAAACAAAACTCACTCACATTTTTATATACTAATAAACAAGTGTAAACCAAAATTAAAAACACACCATTTCAATTGCTCCAAAAAGCTTTTAAAATATACTTAGGTGTGAGTCTAACAAAGCATGTACAGAACTTGCATGATGAAAACTATGAAATCCTGATAAAATAAATCAAAGGAGACCTAAATAAATGTAGAGATATAAACCATGTTGCTAGATTAGAAGACTCAACGTAGTAAAGGTTTCAATGTTCTCCATAATTGATCCTTAAGTTTAAGGCAATTTACAGTATTAAAATTCCAGTGAAGTTTTTGTAGCCATTGACAAGCTTGTTATTCTTAAATTTATATGGGAAGTCACAAGGCCTAGAATAGCTAAAACAATTTGAAAAAGAAGAAGAAAGTAGGAAGAATCACTTACCTGATTTCAGGACTTATTACATGGCTATAGTAATCCAGACAGTGTGATACTTGGGCACAGAGATACACATATTGATCAATGGAACACACAGGGAACAGAGAACCAGACTCACAAATATGCCCAACTGTTTGACAGAGGTATAAAGGCATTCAACAAGAGGACGGCCTTTTCAAAAAATCGTGCTGGAGAAATTGTACATCCATACGCAAAACAAACAAACAAAGAAACCCTCAACCTAAACTTCACACCTTATACAAAAAGTAACTCAAAATTTATCATGAACTTCAATGTAAAAAGCAAAAATATAAAACTTTGAAAAATAACATAGGAGAAATGTTTGGGATCTAGGCTAGGTGAAGAGTTCTTAGACTTACTTGATATCAAAAGCACCATCCATCAAAATTAAAAGCTTTGCTCTGTTAAAGACCCTGTTAAGCAGATGAAAAGACAAGCTACAGACTCAGAGAAAATATTTTCAAACAACATATCTAACAAAATATTTGTATCCAGATTATAAAGAATTCTCAAAACTCAAAATAAAAAAAAAGCAAACAGTTGAATTAGAAAATGGGCAAAGCTGGGAAGCCAAGGCAGGAGGATCCCTTGAGCTCAAAAGTTCAAGACCAACCTGAGCAAAAGTGAGACCCCATCTCTACAAAAAATAGAAAAATAAGCCAGATGTGGCAGTGCACTCCTGCAGTCCCAGCTACTCAGGAGGCTGAGGCAGGAGGATCACTTGAGCCCAGGAGTTAGAGGTTGCAGTTAGCTATGATGATGCCACTGCACTCTAGCCAGGGCGACAGAGTGAGACTCTGTCTTGAAAAAAAAAGACATAAATATTTCATTGAAGAGGATATACAGATAGCAACTAAGCATGTACAGAGATGTTCCATATCATTAGCCATTAGGGAATCATAAATTAAAACTACCATGAGATATTACTACATACCTACCAAAATGGCTAAAATAAAAAATAATTTTAAACAACCCCCAAAAACCTAGACCTAGAGGGGAAGTTTTTAGAGCACTTCCTTAAGATACCCTCTCCTTCCCCTTTCCAGCTCTTTTTTCTTTTTTATTCATTTTTATTTCAGAGTATTATGAGGGTACAAACATTATGCTTACATTTATGTCTTTGCCTCACCCAAGCGAGGGTTAGAGGCTTGCCCTTCCCCTCTTCAATGCTCCCCGTGTCCTTTAGTTGTGAGTTTACCCCTCCATCCCCCTAATCCCTCGAGAGTATTACTGCCATGTGAGCACCCTAGTGTTCATCAGTTACTACCAATCTGATGGCGAGTACAAGTGGAGCCCATTATTGCAATCTGGTGATACCTCACTTCAGATAATGGGCTTAAGTTCAATCCAGGAAAATATAAGAGGTGCTAGATCACTGTCGTTTCTTATGATTGAGTATTATTCCATTGTATACATATACCAAATTTTAATAATCTACTCATAAATTGACGGGCACTTGGGTTGTTTCCACATGCTTGCAATAGTGAATTGTGCTGCCATAAACATTCGGGTGCAGATGTCTCTATTATAGCATGTCTTTTACTCTTTTGGGTAGATGCCTAATAGTGCTATTGCTGGATTGAATGGTATTTCTATTTTTAGCTCTTTGAGGTATCTCCAAATTCTTTTCCACAGAGGTTGCACTAATTTGCAGTCCCACCAGCAGTGTAAGAGTGTTCCTGTCTCTCCACATCCTCGCCAGCATTTGTTGTTTTGGGATTTTTTTTTTTTTTTTTTTGAGACAGAGTCTCACTCTCGCCTGGGGGCGAGTGCCGTGGCGTCAGCCTAGCTCACAGCAACCTCAAACTCCTGGGCTTGAGCAATCCTACTGTCTCAGCCTCCCGAGTAGCTGGGACTACAGGCATGCGCCACCATGCCCAGCTAATTTTTTCTATATATATTTTTACCTGTCCGATTAATTTCTTTCTATTTTTGGTAGAGACGGGGTCTCACTCTTGCTCAGGCTGGTCTCGAACTCCTGCTCAGAATGATCCGCCCGCCTCAGCCTCCCAGAGTGCTAGGATTACAGGCGTGAGCCACTGCACCCGGCCTTGTTTTGGGATTTTTTGATAGAGGCCAATCTCACCGGGGTTAGGTGATATCTCACTGTGGTTTTGATTTGCATTTCTCTAATGATTAGAGATGGTGGGATGAGTTTCTGGACAGATATTCAGCAGATACTTGCTGGCTTGATCAAGGCTTGGGTTGAGGAAATAGATAGCCACTTACCTCCCATGAGCTGAACACCTAACAAGTGCCAAACACATATTAAATCACATTTAATCCTTGCAACAATTCTGAGAAGGAAATATTATTATCCCTATTTTACAGATGGGGAAACTGAGGCTCAAACAAGTGGTAAAGAAAATTGCACAAGGTCATATGTCTGACATCTGATAGGGCCCTAATTCGATCCCAGGTCTGGTGTGCTGAGTACTTGCTGCCTGCTGCCAGATACTGCCATTGCCTGTTGGCTTGGACAAAGTGAGGGGCACAGCGTGCCTGGCAACTCATGACATCAGAAATTAGAGCCCAGGCCCTGGGGCACCAGATTTCTCGGGCAGGTCCCAGAAGGAGTAGGGGACCCTGGAGGTTTTTCTCCTGAGTTCTCTGCAGCCTGGCGGACCTTCAAGGGGAAGCTTAAGGCTGCCTGAGTGATGGCTTCAGAAGGCAAAGCGGCAGCAAGAGGGAGGCAAACCAGATAAGAGGACAGCCCTCCTCCCTGTAACTTCCCAAAATTATAATGCTGGACCTGTCACGTGCTCAGCAGGGCTGAAATTCCTCTATCCCCGGGAAACCCCCATCTCCCACCTCCCCCTGTCCGTGGGTGAGGATGTGGCAGCTGTGTGGATGTGGACGGGTGGTGGACACGGCACACAGTCCTGCTCCCTCTGTCTCACTGCTCTAAAATGGGAATTCGGACACGGGCCCTTTGATGTGGACAGCACTGGCCCCGTCATCCTAGACAGTGGGACCACCTGGGCGGCCTGCCCATCCGACCTTCAGGTCTGGCTCCTGCCCAGACCTCAGGGGGAATCTGCAATGCCAGGCTCTGTGGGGGAAGCTGTGGGAACCGCCTGGACAGCAGTGGCAAGAGAGGGGCTGAGGAGGGACTGGGGACACGTGGGAGGGAGGAGGGAAGGCAGGCAGAGCCAAGTGCAGGGCCACGGTCAGTGGGGGCCCAGGAAGACACAGCCCTTCATGCACCCACCCTCTTCTTGGTCTATAGTGGTCCTGGGTAGGTCTGGTCCAGCAGGGGTAAGGAACACAGGATTGTCAGCTGGAAGATCTGGACCCATATTTTAATGACAGGAAAACTGCCAGAGGGTGCTTGGGAGAGTAAACCTCAAAAATGAGGGCCAGAAAACAGAACAAAATACTCCTACCTCCACCCCCCCCCTCAAAAAAAAACCCCACAGAGGGTAAAAGAAGACAGTAACGAGACTAAAAGTCCAGAAAAGGGAAGTAGGAATTGGGTACAAGAGACCTCAACTGAAGGCAGCAACACATTGTTTGACCTTCTGTCTGAGTGTCTTGAAGCAGAACCCAGCCAAGATGCGGCGGGCGAGGCTGGGGCCTCTCCATGCAGCAGGACTGGGCTGCAGTGGGCATGTGAGTGGTGCGTCTCACATGTGCAAAAACGCTCCCATGATCAGGGAAGTTGGCCCAGCTGGTTGTGGGATGGGCTGACATTCAAGTAAAAGCCAGTTTCTGCCAAAATCAAAGATTCGTATGAACTCAGGTGCAAAATTTGTTATTGTTATCAGATCCCTTTGCCCTCAAAGATTTAAGATTTAAAAGATTCAGACATCTTCCCTGCACACTCATGGCCTGTTGGTACCCTGCAGTGGTGTGCTGGTAAATGTTTAACAACCAGCTCTCTGGAAGGAAAAACCAAAATAGGCACTGCATGCCTGATATAATAGCATTTATTGATCTCCAATTTCCCTGGTGTAAATACTCTCCCCATGACCGAGTTCAAGCTGCCAACTTAACACCATTAAGACAGAGGTGGGTGGTCTAACAAAAGAGAATCCTAAGAACAGCATTTATTTATTTATTATGTGTTAAATGCTTTATGTGCATCATTTTATTAATGTCCATAGATGAGAAAAGTGTTAGGCTAAGAAAAATAGTTAATTTACCCTACGTCATTAGCTAGTAATAGGTGGAACCAAAAGTTTTAAATAATTTAACTTAATATGCTGGTCTACCCTAGCTCACTGGTTCTCAAGTTTCCAGTCTCAGAAATTTTTACACTCTAAAGTATAACTGAATACATCAAAGAGCTTTTGTTTATGTGGACTACTACTATTCATTGTAGCAGAAATTGAGAACTTTAAAAAATTCAGTAATTCAATTAAAATAATAATAAAACTGTTACATGTTAACATACATAACACTTTCATGAAAATAATTATATTTTCCAAAACGAAAAATTTTAGTGACAAGAGTGGCGTCGTTTTCCATTTTTGCAAACTTCGCTAGCACCTGGCTTAATAAAAGTCAGCTGAACTCTCATAGCTGCTTCTGCATCCAGCCTGGTGTGATATGTTGCCTTGGATGAAGTCCACGAATGAAAGCCAGCCTCACACAAATACACAGTTGGAACAGGGAAGATGGCAGGGACCCCTGAATGGGTTTGGGGAACCCCCAGGGATGCCTGAACCACATTTTGAGAACTGCCAGATAGATGATAGTTGCACCTGGTAAAAAGTCAAATGGTACAAAATAACACACAGCAAAAAATAAGTCTTTGTTGTTCTCTTTCCAGCTACCAGTTCCCCTCACCAGAGACCATAAATATCAGCGGTTCATTGTGCCTCCTTCCAGAGACACAGGTGCCTTCACCGTGGGCGCCTCCACAGCTCACTCAGTGTGCGCCATGTTCACAGAACGCTGTCTTTGCTGGCTCACTGGCGCCCCAGCCTGGGGGGCATTTTATATCACATATAACATTACCTTCCAAGGCACTTAACCTGTCTCCCACACATCAAACATCCTTGTAACCCTTATCTTCTGCCACATGAGTAAATATTCGTAAGATAAATTCCTACAAGTGGAATTGCCAGAACAAAAGATACGCATACATCAAATTGTGATATTATACTTATTGCCAAATAGCCCTCCACTGAGGGGGTCCCAATTTCCACTCCCATCAGCAATAGACGAGTAAGCCTTTTTCTCCATAGTGTCCCCAACTCAATGTTGGAACAAGACCTGAAGTCGAGTGTCTGACTCCTGGACCCCAGGCATCCCCACTAAGCCTCAGGGTGGGTCTCGGAAGTAGCCATCTATCTGG
>RJWJ010009396.1:0-50121 GCA_004363605.1 Indri indri
ATAGCAGGCTTTTGTGAAGTTTTATGCATCCATTAAGAGTATAGGGATTATATTAATGATATAATGTGAAGCCAATAAAGAACATTAAACAGGAAAGTAAAATTGTATGATTTACATTTTGAAAGCTCGCTCTGGCTACCATGTAGAAAATGGATATTAGAGAGATGGGAAAGGAAGTAGGGAGGCCAGTTAGGAGCTTATTCTAGTT
Organism: Indri indri; assembly: GCA_004363605.1. Lineage (NCBI taxonomy): Eukaryota > Metazoa > Chordata > Mammalia > Primates > Indriidae > Indri > Indri indri. The sequence goes on from RJWJ010009396.1 coordinate 209, forward strand.
GTCCAAGTACCAGGGAGGCTCCAGTGTAGATGGAGGAAATGCTCAGATTCAAAATATACTGTGGATATGGAGCCCACAGGACTTGCCATCAAATAAGATATGAAGAGACTAGAATGAGAGGAATCAACAACCCTAGGAAATCTTCAAAATGGCTGACTAGAGACATCTGATACTCATCTCCTCCACAAAGAAGAACCAAGAGAGCAACTAGATAATCACACTTTGAATAGATCATCTAAGAGAGAACACTGGGCTCCAACAGAGAAGGACAGGAGAGGCTCCCTAATGCAGGAGAAGGATAAGTGAGTAACCCCCTCAGTGGTCCACATTCCCACTGTAGACTCCTGCATTCTAGCCACAGGAAAGCCCTGATTACAGGCCCCAAGACTAACATAGTGAGGTGCCTAGAGACTGTGTGAAGACGTTGCTCCAGAGGGAGTTCACACTGGGTCCCACATACCCCCAGACCCCTAAACAGCTACAATAAGGTACCATATTGAGAGCCCAGCCCCCCCACCAGACTGCATCCTGCCTGGAAGCCCAACAGAATTGCATCTCCACATCTCTGGAGCCCCACTGACATTCTCTGCCCACAGCCACTGAAGCATGAGCCATTGACAAATACCCCACTGCCCTTGCAGGGAAGCCACTGTGCATTTTCACATATCCTGAAGACAAGTTCTCCCACCTGCAGCAGTTAACCCAACTATAAACTGCCTACAAAAACTCATCTCATATTTAAAGGCACATATAGACTGAAAGTAAAGGGAAAGAAAAGGATATCCCATGCAAATAGAAACCAAAAATGAGCAGAAGTAGCTGTACCTATATCATATAAAACAGATTTTTAAGTTGAAGACAGTAAAAAGAGACCCAGGAGGTCATTACACAATGATAAAGGAATCAATTTAGCAAGAGTATATGACAATTCTAAACATATATGCACCCAACACCAAAGCACCCAGATAGACTCCAATACAATAATAGTTGAGGACTTAAGCACACCACTCTCAGCATTAGACAGATCATCTAGACAGAAAACTAACAAGGAAACATTGTATTTAAACTATATATTAGACCAAATAGACCTAACAGACATTTAAAGAACATTTCATCCAACAGCTGTAGAACACACAATCTTATCATCAACACATAGAACATTCTCCAGGATAGACCATATGTTAGGACACAAAACAAGTTTCAACAAATTTTAAAAAATTGAAATCATATCAAATATCTTCTCAGACCATAGTGGAATAAAACTAGAAATCAATAACAATAAAAACTTGGGAAACTGTACAAATATATGGAAATTAAACAATGTGCTCTTGAATGACTATTCGGTCAGGGAAGAAATTAAGGCAAAAATAAAAAAAATTTTTTGAAAGAAATGAAAATTAAAACACAATGTACCAAAATCTATGGAATACAGCTAAAGCAGTGCTGATATGGAAGTTTATAGCAATAAATACCTACATCAAAAAATGTACAAAGATTCCAAATAATCTAATGATGTACCTGAAGGAGCTAGAAAAGCAAGAACAAACTAAACCCAAAATTAGTAGAAGGAAATAAATAATAAAAGTTATAACTAAATGAAATAGAGACTAAAAAAAACTACACACACTATTTGTGTGTATGTGTGTGTGTGTGTGTGTGTGTGTGTGTGTGTCTCACCATATGATACCTTCCACCATGTTATGCTGCATGGTGAACAGAATATGCACCGGATGTGACCCCTCGATCTGGGACTTCCCAGCCTCCAGAACCATGAGCCAAATAAATTCTCTTTATTATAAATTTAAAAGAAATACAAAGGATCAACAAAACGAAAATTTGGATTTTTTAAAAAGATAAACAAAATTGATAAACCACTAGCTAGACTAAGCAAGAAAAAGAGAAGACCCAAATTAATAAATTCAGAAATGAAAAAGGAGACATTACAACTGAGACCACAGAAATACAAAAGAACATCAGAGCCATAAAAAAGAATGAATCATGTCATTTGCAGCAACATGGATGGAACTAGAAGTCATTACGTTAAGTGAAATAAGGAAGGCAGAAAGACAAATATCACATATTCTCACTCATATGTGGGAACTAAAAAAAAAATAAGTTGATCTTATGGTGGTAGGTAGTAAAAGGATAGTTACCAGAGGCTGAGAAAGATAGTGGGGGGATGAAGAGAGGTTTGTTAATGGGTACAAAACATACAGTTAGATAGAAGGAATACGTTCTAATGCTTAATGGTAGAATAAGGTGACTATAGTTAACAACAATGTATTGTATATTTCAAAATAGCTAGGAGAGAGAACTTGAAATGTTCTGAACACATAAGAATAATAAATACTCAAGGTGATGAACAACCCAAATAACCTGAGTTGATCATTAAACAGTCTATGCATGTAACAAAATATCAAATGTACCCCATAAATATGTATGAATATTTGTATCAACAAAAAAATGTTTTTAAAGACCCTAGGATTAGAATCTGAACAACTTGGTGAGTGGTCAGGCCATAACCAAAGGAGCAGGTTTGGATTGCTGTTGAGTTCTGACTTTGTCCATGTAAGCTTGAGATGAAAATTAGACATCTGCATGGAGAAAGTTGATGAATTAAGGACCAAAAATATGTTGTTTATAAAAAATTCTCTCTGTCTACACAGTGCACAAAGTATGCTAGTAATGACCTCCAAAATCGTTCAAACTGTTAGACAATGTGAAGGGGCTGTTTTCAGATGGGGAGTTATGAGTTAGATTAAAAACAGTTGCAACTGCTTGCTCAAGTGTTTTTAGTTACATTCATAAAATAATTTCTTTGAATTTAGCAAATTTGAACATAAATTTGTTTCTCGGTCATTCATTAACACCCTTAACATTAGGTCAGTTTTGGTGCAGAAACTCTTAAATCATTTTGACAATGACTCGTGTTAAGTAATAAATTTTACATCATAACTTGGTACATGTGTAATCACACATATAACCACAGTAGACATCTCATCAAATAACATGTGCAATGGATTCTAATATCTTCTTTTCACTGTTATTCATTTTTTAGATTTTGGCAAATCCCACTAAATTGATTTAATGATTCACTAAGGGGTTACAACTCAGTCTGAAAAACCTCAGCTATGTGTATCTTAATGATTTGCCACTACCTAGTGGAGAAATGCTTCTCAAACTATTTGAAAGGAAGTTTTTTTCTAATTTCCCATATTTTGTGGACCTACTACTTTGTAAATAAGTTACCTAAAAAAGAAGTGAAAATATATACATATAAAATACAAGCCCATTTTTATTTACACACACACACACACACACACACACACACACACACACACACCTGATAATTTGGAAAGAAGAAATGTGTGTCTCGGTGGGGTTAATAACAGCTTTGACTAAGGATACATGCAACTGCTCTGAAGTGCATCTGACCCCAATAAGGACTTCAAGGGAATTCAAGATCAGCTTTAGCCAAGGATGTAATTCAGGGACTGGCATTGAGCAGGGCTGGCCGAGTCCTCGCAAACTCTTCCTGGGCATTCCACAGCCCTCGCTAGTAGAGACAAGCTGGAGACTGCTCCGGGCCTGAAGAGTCTGTGTAAATCAGAGATCAGCAAAGGCATCTGGCAGAAATTTTCTCTAGAATGCTTTTGCCAAACAAAGAAATTAAAGATAAGAATCCGAGTCCAGAATCTGACAGAACCTTGACAGCTCTTGTTCCCTAAAGATCTCTACCCTTTAGGAGTCAAAGAAAAACGAAGCAACAGGCAAGGATGAGACCCAGAGATACAAAGACATGCAGAAAGAGAAGTCAAATAGCCCATTTTGAATCCAGGGTATTATCAGGCTTTTGAAAGTCTGAAAATAATACAAAATCTACAAAATAATAAGGGCCCAACCAGCAATCTTTCTTACCCTTAGCAATGTCCACTATGGACTCAGGTTCCAGGGCATGCCAAGCTCTTCATCTGGATCTGATTCAGGCAAGGAGATCAGGTCTGACCAGTTGCTTGCTGTGAATGAGGAGGTTGAGAGGCCCAGGCAGGATTTCAAAATTTGATGGGCAGTCCAGAGGCAGTGGATCCCTATGAATGATTCACTATATGAAGGCAATAGGAGCAAAAAGATGGAGTAAGTGCAGTAGAAGAGAACAAGGAATCCATTGCCAGTGTTGAACAGAACAAATGAGATATTGCCCTGCCAAAAGGAGCCTAAAGTCAGGCAGGTTCATTACCGAGGGTCAAGGTAAAGATCAGATTTTCATTTCCTCCATGACATAGCATTTAACAAAATTCTTGACATTTCTTATGAGCATTCTAAAGAATCGGTTGGCTAACGTTAAGTAAGTGCACAATAAGTGACATCTAACTCCTGGCCAACTCCAAGGTGTCCTGAAAAGCAACAGTGGGCATCCTTCTGTAAGCTTCTACAACTTGTTGCCACTGCAGATAAAACAGGTGGTTTTTGTAGCATTCCTTATAAGTTATTATGTGAAATTAAATGGCAAGCCAGGCCCGCATCCCTCAAGGAACCCTAAACACAACACTCCAGCAATATCCTACACTGAACAACTAAATGTAAGTGGGGGAGTCCATGCTCAACAAAGACCCAAATCTGTTTGATACATTGAGTACCTTTATATTGTCTCCCAAATTTTTTTCTTAAAGCTCAATGAAACACATCTGCAAACAATTCAGTATTACTGGGATCTACTCTTAGAAAACAGGAAATACGGCCAGGTAACAATCAAAAATAGGCTGAAATTTTATATCCTTTGACCAATCTCTCCCTATAACCCCTCCCCCAACCCCTTCCCAGAACCAGTATTCTTTAGCACTATAGTTAACAATAATTTATCATATGTTAATATTTTCAAATAGCTAGAAGAGAGGATTTTCAATGTTCCCAGGACAGAGAAATGATAAATGTTGGAGGCGATGAATATGCTAATTACCCTGATTTGATCACTACTCATTGCATGTACCACTATGTATCCCATAAATATGTATAATTATTATGTCAATTAAAAAAATTTTTTAAAGGTTGGGCTAATTATTCTGAGTTTGAGCTTAAACATTTATTGAAAAACAGTAAATAGTACTAGCCACTTTTTAAGAATTTAGGTATTAGGTAGATCTTAGAAATGTCCCTGTAAGATAAAGCTAAAAGAAGTTAAGTAACTTAACCCAATGTGTCTAGGGAAAGCAGAGCTGGGATTAAAGGCAGTTGTGTATAACTTCAGTCCTGTGCTCATTTTGCCATGCCTCTCAGCCTCTCAGGATCAGGAACAACATGTACAATGTCCATAGACAATAGCACCACATTTAGAAATTCCACCAAGAGTCAGCTACACAGAGAGCTTCCTATTTTCTTACCTAACACAGTTCTGAGTTCTTATTTTAAAATAAAATGTCTGAAAGTAGAGCAATGGCATGCACGCATAGGAGGATTCTCCTCTTCCCCAAAATAAAACAATATAAAATTCCAGACTACGTTTTGAGCAGATGCTACTTCCCTCAGGTCCTGGCAACAAATGAATGAGAATTTTTGTAGGGATCTGGGCCAGGTGGGAAGTGAATGCAGGTTTGGGGACCCATCCTGCTGCTACTGGGGACTTGGGAAGTTATTTCAGGCCCCTTTGACCCTATAAGCCTGCTATGGCGATAGGGACAGATGGTATAGTAAAGACTAGTCTTTAAACTCTGGGTTTGAATGAACCACAAGTAGGAGTGGGGAGAGAAAGGAAACTGTCTTTGGCACCTTCTATTCCACTATCCAGGTGGACCTTAGCAGGCCGTTCCCACATGCCCCATCCATCTAGGTGACCCTATAAGCCTTCCCATGATGGGAGAGGGCTGTGCAAGAGGACACCCTTAGGGGATGTCTTACTCCATTTGGGCTGCTATAATGAAATATCTTAGACTGGGTAACTTATAAACAGCATGCATTTATTGCTCACAGCTTTGGAGGATGGGAAGTCCAAGATCAAGGCACTAGAAGATTCAGTGTGTCTAATGAGGACTCACCCTCCACTACAAAGATGGTAGTTTGTTGCTGTGTCCTCACATGGCTGAAGGGCAAAAGGGGCTCATAAGCTCCTGTCAGCCTCTTTTATAAGGCCATTAATCTCATTTATGAGGGCTCTGCCCCCATAATGCTCTAATCACCTCCCAAATATTCTACCTCTTAATACTATCACCTTGGGAGTGAGGTTTCAACATATGAATTTTGGGTCGACACATACATTCAGACCATAGCAGAGAACAATAACCTTTCATTATCAAACAAGCTATAATGCCCTGAAAATAGGACCCCCGACAGCATGATCTGGAGATGTAGCTGCTATCTCCAAGAGCAGAAGACTACAGGGGGACTTCTGCCTAGCACAGATGGTTCTGTTAAAGAGACTTCTCAAGAACCTACACTGTCATGCAAAAATTTCATTGTTGACCAGGAGATTAGGACAATGCTGAATTGTATTAATTGAAAGGTAGCTTAGAGACTTCAGTGATTATCCAGATTAGCTATTCTCATCTTGTTCTTTAAACCCTCCCATACTCAATGTTCTGCCTCCTTCTGGCATTTTTTTTTTAAGGAACATAATCTTTGAAATAAGGTCTGCTTTCTATATCACACTGCCACTTAATAGCAACATTACCACTGTTACCTAAGTTCTTTGTTCCTCAGTTTCCTTGCCTCTTTAATGGGATTAAAAAATCAGTCCTGTACTGCAGGTTTGTTGTAAGGACTAAATAAAACATCCATGTAGAATGCTTAGGACAGAGTCTATCATGGAATGAGCATTTAATAGATGATAACTGATGTTATAGGTTTGTCAAGAGCCAAGCTGAGCAGCTGGGGATTAGTGTGGTGAATTATAACAATAAGCCAAAATGAAAGTCATAGTCAAGTCTTAATCATTTACTGCAGCAGTATCAGCAAGAGGCCGAAGAGGAAAAAGTGCTGGCTCCTTCACTGTTCCATTTTTTTCCCCATGGAATGTCACTGGGTGGTGGATCAGAGCAGAGCAGACAGGAGGATCATCTCCTGACCTTCCCAAGGAGCACAGAACAAAAGACTCCTCCATTTTTGTGGCCCTGGGACCCAGAGTGTGTGGAGGGAAGGGCTAGGAGTGAGAAATACAATAAGGTGGTCTTAGCAGAGGCTTTGGCCTGAGAGAGGTTTCTGAATGGAGGTACCTGGGCTAGGGATGCAGATGCAGATGTGCATAAGAGCAAGACTGGCTGGTGGAGGGCAGGGAGGGCCTGAGTCCTTGCTGGGCAGCACGACTGGGTGGGAGAGCAGCTTTCTCTCAAGAGGCCTGCCAGGTAAAGTCTTTGTAATTACCTGTGGTTGGGCCTGAAAGATTACACACAGGATTTGAGCCAGGGCTGATTCCTCACCTTAGAGTAATCTCTCTCTCTCTCTCTTTCTCTCTCACACGCACACTCTCCACTTGTATAAGATGACCTGGGGCAATATAGATGCTATTGAGGTATCATTGGGGAGAGAGAGTGTGTTACTTCACACAACTAACAGGAAAAAAAAGAGGTCTTGATAAATACTTCTGGCCTCCAAGTTTCTTTTTCTTTTTTTTCTCCTGTAACAATTTTTTGTCCACATATTGTAAACATATATACAATTTACCATCTTAACCATTTTTTAAGTGTACAGTTCAGCAGAAAGTACATTCACATTTCTGCACAATCTCCAGAACTGTCTTCATCTTGCAAAAAACTCTGTACGCATTAAATAACAACTCCCCATGCCCTACTCCCCTTTCCAGTAAGTCTTTTAACAATACCTCCTAGTCTTGCTGGTTACTTTCATTTCCTTTCACTTCCATTATGTGATTTTCCCTCTTCATCATTCCTAAGGTCGAATTTATAATCTCAAAGTCTCTCTGTCCTTTCGAAACACAAAATCCCACATCCTACACCCCAGATTTATTGAAACCTACCCTCTTAGAAGGGACTTCAGCAACTGCCTTTGATACTAAATATTCCCTTTGGATTCTTGTTCCCATGCTAAGAGGCTTATCAAATTTTTCCAAACATAAATTATGCTTGCTCCACAAAACTCCTGGCAACAAAGTTTCTTCCATTTTGTTATGTAATGAAATTATAGGGACCAGAAATTCAGAGATAGAAAAAATCCACTGCCTTTACAGCACATTTCTGGAGCAATCCTCAACATCTCTGAACATGAAGTACACACCTCCAATATATTGTATTTTCATGTGTTTTTTTTCTTTTTGGCTCTCTAGGTGATGTGCTGACATTTTTAGACTCTCATGTGGAATGTAATGTTGGTTGGTTGGAACCTTTACTGGAAAGAGTTTACTTAAGTAGAAAGAAGGTAGCCTGTCCAGTAATCGAAGTCATCAATGATAAAGATATGAGGTAATATTGCTACATTCCACAAGATACTTCTAAGTACACCTTGAACCACAAGCAGCACAAAGTGATAGTTATATTCCAAATATGTGCATTTTTGAAAATTGTTAAAATATACAGTTACCCACTTAAATAAATGGAAATACATTATAAATATCTTGGGATCATAGCCTGTCTATCCAATAGTCTATTTGGCCACCACAAATTCTTAGCTCTAAATATCAATAAATCTTCATACTCATTATCTAGTTTTCCCTTTTTATATTTAGCTGAACCCCAAAATATGTATTTTCCTCAAATTTAGTTCTTCTTTCTATGGGAAGCATATATGTGGTCCTAAATTGTTGTATTCTTTCCTCAAATATGGCCAGGACATTATTAAAAGAAATGAATTAGTTAAATGTGAACAATCCAGCCAATTAGTCACTAATGCAAACTGTAGTCATAAACTTTTTGAACTGTTATTAAAAAGTGATAATCTAAAATCATCTGCTTAAGCATTTGTTTAATTCATGTAAATACATCATGGAGTCAAGATGATGAAATATATAAAGATGTACATAATCTCAAGTAGTACTTTTTCTTTTTCCTGGATTAGTTACATGACAGTGGACAACTTTCAAAGAGGCATCTTTGTGTGGCCCATGAACTTCGGTTGGAGAACAATTCCTCCAGATGTTGTTGCAAAAAACAAAATTAAAGAAACTGATATAATAAGGTAAGTATGTGAAATTTAAGACTAGAAAGCAGTCATGTTTCTTTTGTAAAGGTGTAAAAAAAGTTCTACAAAACAACTGTCATTCTATATCCTGTCATTCTATAGAACATCAAGAATTGCAGTTTTAGCTAAAAGATTACCAAAGCAAACACAGTTTTCCTGAGAAATTTGTTTCCCACTACCAAAACTTATTATTAAATGTCCAGGTGTACCCTATTCAGCCCTGAACCCAGAGAAATTTACTAATACCATACTGTTTCCTAGGATTTATAACCTAAGAAACACAAACTAGTTGAATGTGCTGCATAAATGTAATATAAATACACACAATATTAAAGTAAACATAAGTAAAAATTAAAAATAAATAATAAAAATAACTATGGTTAGGATTTTCTTTTACAGTCTAATCCTACCCCCTCCATGGGAAAGGTGCCAAATTCTGTGAATTAAGAAATAGACACAGAAGCGGGATGTCAATTAAAATTTGGTCTTTGTTAGTGGAGAAACTGGATTGAAGAACACGGCTTCTACCCGAAGCCAAAATGGCGGCTTCCTATTCCTTCCCCAGAATCGGGGGCTGCAGGACAGACGCTCAGCCAGCCACAGGCAGAGCAGCAGGAGTTCTGAAGCACTCCCTGTATGAGGGAAAACTTGAGCAGACACAAGCAAGCAAGTCCCAAGGGAAAGCCAAGGCCAGACTGCGCATGGCAGCTTGTTTTCTCCAAACTTCTCCCTCAGTAAATCACACCTCTCCCTTGCTAGATGTGACGCCTCCAGAATTGATACCCCCAGAGAGTAAAGCTGGGGTTCTCCCACTTATTAAGCACTGTGTGCCAGGCATTTAACTCTCTCCATAACCCTAGAAGGGAGGTGGTAGTACTAACCTTATGGAGGTGAGGAAATTGAGATTTAAAAGAATTAAGTGATTTTCCCAGGGAGACACAGCTAGTGATAGAAGAATTTGAGATTCAAACCCAGATCCGCCTGAATTTAACACTCTTGTTCTAATCTCACACCTAAAAAACCTCTTCGAATTTTTCAGACTTTCATTTTGAGGGTCAACGTGGTGATTAGTTCAGACTATATTGAACATAATATTAGGAAAAGAAGACATTCTGGATGGTCTGGTGAGGGATACAGAAAGGGCATGGACACAAATGATGGAGGATGGGAGAGAGGTGTGGAGCAGGAATTACCCTTGAGATCGCCGTATAACCAAAACACAAGGCAGGCTCGCCACAGATACCGCTTTCAGCTGGTTCAGTGGAGATCACCATGGGAAGTGCTTGCTGCCTTGCCTAACTGCTGACTGAAATCATGTCATCCGTGATCTGTCATCTATGATCACTAGTAGTAGTGAAGGCTCTGGAGTCAGATCTGAATCTCAACTCTACTACTTACTAGCGGTATGAACTTGGAAAGTTTGCTTAACCACTTTAAGTCTCTGTTTCCTCATTTTCACATGAAGACTAATGCAAGTAGCTACCACATAGACTGTTTTGAGAATTTAATCAGATAGTATATATGAAGTGCTTTAAAAGTGCCTGCCACGTAAAAAGCTGTCAGTAAAGTTTGTCTATGGTTGAGAGGCAATATAGTGAATGAGAGAGCATAGAGTCAAATCAGATTGCCCAGGGTGAACCCAAGACATATAGCATACTGGTCTGTTGCCCTTGGGAAAGTTTCTTACCTTCTCCATGTTGCAGATTCTTAATAGTCATACAAACTCACAAGATTTTTGTGAAGTCTAGAATAATACATATATAATACTTAAAACAATGCTTGGTACTCCCTTAGCCCTGAATAAGAATCGTTAAAAATAACAGCCCTGAAGAGTTTGTGTTACGGTATTAAGGACAAAGAAGAATTCTAGTTCCAGGCTGCATCTTTGCTGACCCTAATCAAGCTCTGCCACCATAAACCAGGGAACTTATCACTTACACATTCTTATCTCCAGACCTTCCTACACATAGTAGCGTTTCTGAAACACCTCCTTCCTTCAACACAAATGTATAGAGGACCAACTCTAAAAGTTGAGCTTTCATGAGATATGAGTTTTAAAAACAAACTTTTCTCTTTGTAGGTGCCCTGTCATGGCTGGTGGATTATTTTCTATTGATAAAAATTACTTTTTTGAACTCGGAACATATGACCCTGGCCTTGATGTTTGGGGTGGAGAAAATATGGAGCTCTCATTCAAGGTATTATCAAGTGTTTCTCAAATATTCTTTGCCATTAAAGAGTTTATCATTTTTAAATTGTTTCATTTTACTAGTACAATCAGATATGTGACTGCCACTGAGAATACATGTCACAGAAATTTTAGGGTCTCTGGATTAATTTTTTCATATCCCAGATTGAATACAGAAGAATCAATTGCCATCCTGACATTTATTAGAGTTCCCTAATATTTCACAACACCATTTCTGCTTTTAAATATGGGGGTAATGACTTTGTATCATTCAGTGTAAATGCCATGGAATTCATACTTGATACAAAGTAACTCTCCTGGAACATCTCTCTAATATTTTGGAAGGAATGGAATCATTCCACAATGGATTGTCTTGGAAAACATAAAAGACAGAAGTACAAAACAGTACTTCTAGAGCAGGCCACCAAGAGGCCCATAGTATAGCTTCTTTGGAAACTTTATACAATCATGTATACAATCTTCAATTAACATCTAAGAAAGCCTTAGCAACAGCAACAGTAGACAGCATCCAAAAAGCAACTACTTTCCTCTCGAGTTGGGTGGTTTATATTAAAAGGGGTGTAACTTTAGAGCTTCTGATCAAGAAGAATGGTTTTTAAGTTGTGCACCACAAGCCTTTTGGGTTTCCCCAAGATGAGAGAAGGGGAAGGTGAACAAATGGACATCCGTACTTTTTTTCACTGATCGAACCAAAGGAAGAACTCATATATTTTACACACTGAGATTCTGTGAAGATTTCATGAGGGAAAAAAAATTATACTGAAGGGTAGCAAAGGAAAACGTTATGTTCTACTAATCTTAAAATGGTCCTACTTCAAGCAGTAGAAACAAAGTTACCAGGTGTTTTTTTTTTTTTTGTCATTGTTAATTGCCCATGGTTTGTGGACAATCACTTGATAATTGACGCTTATCGTTAAATTTTTTCAGGTGTGGATGTGTGGTGGCGAGATTGAGATCATCCCCTGTTCCCGAGTGGGCCACATATTCAGAAATGACAATCCATATTCCTTCCCCAAAGACCGGATGAAGACAGTGGAACGGAACTTGGTGCGGGTTGCTGAGGTCTGGCTGGATGAATACAAGGAGCTCTTCTATGGTCATGGGGACCACCTCATAGACCAAGGCTTAGATGTCGGCAACCTCACTCAGCAAAGGGAACTGCGAAAGAAACTGAAATGCAAAAGTTTCAAATGGTACTTGGAGAATGTCTTTCCAGACTTAAAGGCTCCCATTGTGAGAGCTAGTGGTGTGGTAAGTTCGAGTGGCAATTTAAAAATCTTACTCCATAAAAACAAAGCATAAAAACTCTTTCGAAACCATGTAGAAAGGATGAATTGTTACATATAAATAAATGCCAAGTATGAAAGCCAAGGGGACAAACCATGGCTGAGAATTAAATATAGGTAAACTTGAGAAAGACTAGGTGGTCATGTTCATTGATTAATTCAACAGATACCTATTGAGTATCAACAGACCAGGCAGTATTTCAGATTTGGATCACAGGGTGATGAATAAATTAGACTTGATTCTTTCGTTATGGAGCTTAAAGTTAAGTAGGGAAGAAAGAAAATAAACAAATAAGCAATTAAACGGTAAATGCAAAATATAATAGCTCTCATTTAGGGAACAGGTCACGATGATGAATCCTCAGTTAGAGTGGTCAAGAAATCCTCTCTGAGAAGGAGACTTTGCAATTCAGGCCCGAAACACTAAATGTTAGCCAAGCTCTAAAGAAGAGAGCACTGGACAGAGTGTGCAAGTGATATAAAACTCTGAGACAGGTGAAAGTTTAAGGCATTCCAGAACTGGAAAGATAAACGTTCTTGTCAGGGAGTGATGGATGGAGGAATGGTCTAGATCGAGGGTTCCCAACCTATGGTGAGTTGTATAATTATTTCATTATATATTACAATATAATAATAATAGAAATAAAATGCACAATAAATGTAATGCACTTGAATCATCCCGAAACCATCCCCCCACTTCCTGGTCCATGGAAAAATTGTCTTCCATGAAAACAGTTCCTGGTGCCAAAAAGGTTGGGGACCAGTGGTCTAGATGAAGATGGAGAGGAAGGCAGGAGTCAGATCCCACGGGTCCTTGTAGGCAAAGTAAGGTTATCTTTCCTTCCTTCCTTCCTTCCTTCCTTCCTTCCTTCCTTCCTTCCTTCCTTCTTCTGAATGTAATGAGAATTGATTGAGGGTTAAGCGAAGGGATGACAAGATTAAATTTGGGTTTGTAAAGACTTCAAAGAGGGGTTAAAAAACAACAGAAGCTGTTAGAGAATAGCAAATAAAATTCCAGGGCACGAGGGAAGGTACTAAAAGGGAAGAAGCTAAGCCAGATAGGTTGGATGAGTACAAGGCTAAGAAAAAATCAAGGAAGAGGAGATGCTGGAGGAAGCCATTTTGAACCCACTGTAGGAATGAAGCTTCACACGAAGAGGCTGGTAAGACATGAGGCATCACCACAGACTGGGTTTAAGGATGGTTTGTCGAGTCCTTGCCTGGGGCTCCTCCCCATCCTGTTTATTTCTAATCTCTTTTATTTCTAATTTAATTTTTACTGATAAATATTCCTAGTGTACTTTGTTTTCACTCAGTGCTTCCTTTTTCTTTATTCAAGACATTCTCAAACTTGGCCATTAGTAAGCCTGCCCTTTTAGGCCAAGTCGTTTCAGTTCTTCTCAGGATGTGGATTATACAAACCAACCACTCTCTCTGCCTGGCAAATCTCCTGAAAACAGGGACTTAGAAAAAACATCCCCTTGACAGTATTAGGGAAGTCCAGGAAGGGTGTAAAAGAAAGGAAATCAGCGTGAAAATCTGTTTTGTTTTTATAAAATTCAACTGATAAATAAGTATATGGGACCTGTTTATTTTGTAACATAATGTATTATAAAATTGCCATGTTTATAAGTCCAAATAGAAGAGCAGCTACTTCAGGTGGCTCAACCTGATATTTTATCAAACACCTTGGATTTATATACACTGTTTAAATAATAAAACATTAAATATATCTGTAAAACAAATTTATACTTTTCAATTCAAACCCCTGAGCAGGAAAAAAAAAAAAAAGAATTCAAAGAATTCTCATTAGTAATTTTTTCCCATCCTAACATGACGGAATCTCAGCAGGAGCATTACTAAACTTTAACCACCAGAGGGAACTAAAAAACTACCTTTTGATTCCACCGTGATGCTAACATATAAAAAAGAGTTTCCAGGAAATTTTTGAAGCACTCTCCCAATGAAACAGTCTTTTGCTGGTGTCTGAACTATAATATATCTAAATATAGCAAGTATTTTTAAATGATTTTAACAAATTAATTTCTTCTATTTTCCTCACTATTTGTTGCCTTCCTTAGACAAATTTGAATAAAGATACATTTGTTCCTTTCCGAAGCCACCAGTAGGGAGCATTATTACCATTTTTAACAAATTAGGACCTTTCTCCAAGTAATTCAGAATAACAGACCATTATTTTGGATAGACAACCTTGAAAATTTCCAAGAAAGTAAATTCCATAATTTCTTTTGGTTACTTGCTTCATTTCCCTTCTTTCAACCTTTTAAATTTATTTAGGAACTTAAATCCATTGAAAATCGTGTGTGTGTTTTTTAATGAGAACAATTTCTTATTGACCCAAAATATTTGAAACTAATACAAAAAAACTCACCAAAAATATATTTTTACGTTGGATTAAACTGTTAGTGAATGGTCTATAGCTTAATGTTTAACAATTCCATGATAAACTGGGGAATTCCCACCTTCTAAATTAGAAAATGAAATAATTCAACATGGATAACTTAAAATGCATATACTATCTGATTTTTTAAAAGGTTGAAATGGTTTACAATTAAAACATGGGCACAATTTTTTAAAATAAAGTGAAAAATTTAAAAAACCATTCATAATAAAATGAAGAATAACAATTCCTTAGTACACCATAGACCATTTCTATTTAAAGAAAAGTAGTTTCCCCAGTAATTTCTGATAAAGTGAAACATCTTCAGATGAAAGTGGCAGAGGGAGACATAAGGGACAGAAATTTTCTCTTTGTTTCGAATGCTTTTTGGTCCTTGGAGGAAGAGATGGTACAAAATAAACACAAAGAAATCAGTTAAACCAGGGCTTTCCAAGCACCATTCTGAGCAATGTTAGTTGTGCTGCCATAGGGTTCCATGCTCAAGTAAATTTAAGAAACTCTTGCGTTACATTCTGAGCAGCAAGCTGAACATTAACACTCTGAAGGTTCTGAGAAGTGCTGGGGCAGGCCCACCTGCTCAGCTATGTTGAAAACCAGAGTATTCCAAACTTGTTTAAAGATAGAATATTTTCTGCATGATCCACAAATACAGGAGCTTATATTTATCTCTGCTGAGATCGAGAGAACAATTGGGGCTCAATTTCTTTCTTTAAACTCTATTCTACCTTCATACATTTCACTCTCCTCTCTGAAGTTCATGGCGGTTGAACTCTGTGCATTGTGATGTTCACATTTACTGAAGATGAATTGTCTCCTTCCATATTTGTCATTTTTAATTGTGAATAGAGCTTTCTTGGGGGGTTTTTTGATGGAGATTCCCTCCTTCTAGAATTGCTTTGTGTTTTTCTGTGCCAGGAACCTCAAGAGTTACCAATCTGGTACTATTTTTAATGTTTGTTTCTGTGCCTTGAAGGTCTTTGAGGATTCCTATCCAATGCAATAGTATTAATATAAATTTTCACCTGACACTGAAATTAAGGTCAGTGTAAGGTTTAAGATTCCCAGGGAGACTGTAGCTTCTCTGTTGTCTCTCTTTGTTAATGAGTAAGTTGTTTTTCCTAATACACCATTCCACTGAAGGTCTAACTCTTTAGTTTTCCACCTTTATATGGAAGACCTCAATTCCAACTCCCTGGCTCATCCAGGCCCATATCTTTCTGCCATCTTCATGAGGGGACAAGTCCCTTTCTTACCAACATTTGTAGTTTTCCTTCTCACCTTTAGGTTTTTCTGCATTTTGCCGTCCCTGAAGATGGCCCTTAGTTTCTGGTCCTTAGTTTCTTGCAAGCTAAGCTACAGATGTAAAAGTGAGGACCAACCCACTGAGCACCCGGTTATGAAGTCTGGCAACTCTGTGAACAACACAGCCTGCATCAGTGCAGCACCCCAGAGTTAGCAGAGTTAGAGCTCTTTGTTAGGCACCATAGAACAGTAAGTAGCAGAAATAGTATCCTTGGCAACAAAGACCTCACTATCTCCCAGCTCAGGAAGCTTTCCTGGGATATATAATATAGATTCAGCTCTGTATAGCTTGTCTAGAAATCTGAAAGGCCTAAATTGCACTATTAACCCACCACCTCATTAGTCCTGCACAGAATGTCAAAGGGGACAAGGAAATGAACATTTTTCTGTACTAAATGGTGACTTATAGAAAGTTCCCTCCATATTTGACCCTGTAAATCCATTAAAAACCCGGGGACCTGCCAGAAAGTACCTTTACGCTTGGCTCTTCATTCGCTTTCATGACTTTCCCATAATGAATTGCAGCTTGCTTGAGACATTAGGAAGATTCTGACAGGGAATCAGCTGGAATCTGCTATTCTTTGAAGGACTCAATCTATCCATGATTCAGAGCCCAAGCACTCAAAGAGCTTGAAAGGGTCAGCCAGGGAACATAGCCCATAACTCTTGTTTCGATTAAATTGCAAGTATTTGCATTGACTTTTAATATATGCATCAGATAAACTTAAGACAAGAAAATAACTACTTTTCATGCCACCTTTTGCTCATTCGTCATTCAGCATGCCAGGCAAGGGTTAATTAAAAGCTTCTGTTTGTTGGAGCTGTGGCTGAATCACAGGCCTAAATTGACAGATTGAATATGTACTTTAGCAAGATTACATTATGTCTCTGTTAGAGATGGCAACCAATAAAATCATACAGTAAGCTATTAACGTAACTTTATCTTTTAACCTTATGATAATTTTATATTCTGTGTTTTCTAAATGTGTCTGCATGTCTTGTTCTACTTGAAAAAGTGTTTTTGTGACTTATATTTTATATTTTGCTTCCTAGCTTATTAACGTGGCCTTGGGTAAATGTATTTCCATTGAAAACACTACAGCCATTCTGGAAGACTGCGATGGGAGCAGCAAGGTATGCTAAGCTGGGCTTTTCTATCTCATGGTAGTTGATAGGTGCAGGGTATGACACATTCATTGCTCAATTGAGAAAGTAATCTTTTCCCAGTAGAAATATATACTTTAATCTCTTAGTTTCTGTATAATCATAAGGCCAGTGATAAGAGGGTCCGCCACCAAGTGCAAAGATAGTGACTGATGGAGTAAAGGTGTGGGTCTTGAAGTCCACGCACTGGATCCATCCTGGCCTTGTCATTTGCAAAAGTGTGCTAATTTTGCAAATTTCTTAACCTTTGGGTAAATGGTAGTGATAATAGTGCCTGCCTCTAGAACTGGTGTGAGGTTGGGATTAGGTAATATGTAGGAAGCACATAGAACAACACCTAAAGCTCAGTGCTCCATAAGTGTTGGCTGCAATAATAATAAAGACAACATGGGGAAAATAGGTAACATATAAAGAAAATAAACAGAGAACGTATTTCTAAATAATCATTCTAATGGGGCAATTTTATTCTCTGATTTCATCCCCTTTTCTTCCCATTCTCTGGCATCTTAAAGGAATAATAGAAATCACACAATCCATGATCCATGGCAGAAATTCCTGCATTAAAACTCCCACAACCTCTGAGCATAATAATTAGGAGAGGGAGTAAGGCCAGGGAGCACAGAACAGGGATTCCTTCCACCATGCTGGAGAGGAGCTCCGAGTGATCACACTTCCCTCTACAACATATGTTTCCTGACAGTTCTATGTTCTGTGGAAACAGTCAGTCATCTGGTTTGAGTGCCAGATAGGACTCACAGGAACATTGATTTGTGAGTAGAAATTAGCCCTCTAAAGTTGCAGAACACTCTTTGGTAGAGAAATGATTTTGCAATGATAATCTCGGCTTGGTAAGTCTTACTTCTTTGTTTTGACTTAGAGATATTGCTTACATTTTTGAGTATATCCCATCTCTACCTCTTAATTAAGATCTGCTACTAGAAGAAAAAGTATTTCTGTTGCAATAATTCAGCTATGGATTATAAACCTTAAGCCAAGGGAACTCTTTCTTAATTAGGAAAGAGAGGAGACAGAGGGAATTGAAAAGTATCAAAAAAACCAATTGCCAGAAATAACTTTCACTTATTAACAATTCAAAGAGGAAATAAAGTCATAAATTGTAAAACAAAACCACAATTAGTCCAAATTATATTTTAAAAAGTATTAAATGCTGCAAACTTTGAGGACTCATCATTGTCAGGACTTTTTGTGCCTAAATAATAAGTATTTCATTTAAACACCCAAGTTCTGTTCTTGGTGACCATTGAGTCTCTCTAGGGGATGCTAGGAGGCAAAAGTATAAATTATACAGCCTCTGCCTTCCACAAAGCCCCATCTCCTTTTTATCTCATGCTAATTTTTAGTTTCTACCTCTTGTGATTTGGTTTTGGCAGAATTAATGAGCCTTCATACTAAGCCAGTGACTGTAGCATTCATCCAAAAAAGCTCAATAGAAATAAAACCTTAGACTGAACCATCAAGCCCTATCCTTTACCTTACCTAAAATGTCTCCTTAATTTTCAACTTTTAAGCCAGTTGAGATGTCCTTTTGCAAGGTAATATATAGCTTCCCTTAGTAGCACATAAGCTCCTTATAATATGCCATACATTCATGCTTGTCAAATTTTAATGTGGGAGTTTGTTACAATGCAGATTCCGAATCAGTAGGTCTGTGATGTGGCTGAGACTTAGCATTTCTAACTAGTTACCGGGTGATGCTCCTGTTGATCCAGGGACCACCTTTTTGAGTGTCAAGGTCCAACACAAAGACTTTAATTTAACCTGACAATCAAAGTTAAACCTTGCATTACAAATGATTCATTAGGTAAAGGCATTTCGATAGATTTTACCAACTATCTATTTTTTTTTTCCCAGATATGTTCATCTTAATACAAAAAAGGCAAATTCTCACAGACCTAGAGCCTTAAGTTGACCAGGCAGATAATACTAGGTTTTAGATAACTAAAGAAAATATTCTTAAGGATTGAAAACATGGTTTCAATACCTGAATTGGTATTTCTTTTAGATACTGGCAACTTTCTAAAACTGGACATCTTCAAGAGCAGTTCCTACAAACTGTAGGAGTCTAACCCAGAGGCAACATGGTGATTCCTTGTGCTATTAGCAAAGAAAGATATAACCTTTTCTACAATAGAATAAAGTCTCTAGGAGTACAATTGTGCAGATAGTGTTAATCAAGGAAGGATAATAATTTCCACCAAAAAAATTTAGGGGTTGTGATTGGGATTTCCCTGTAGCTACCCCTGGCTTAGAACCTTAATCATGAGGTCGTTTGAACATTCCAATACTTTAAGCACCAGGGTTGTCTTAAGAACACCTAAAATGACATCCATATACAGATATGTACTAATTATACTAAATGATTTTTTATTATTGCAACTAGCATTTCTTGAGGGCTTACAGTGTACTAAGCACTTGACAGTCATTACCCCAACCCTCTGAGAGAGGTACAACTGCTATCCACCTTAAAATAAGAAAAATGAGATTAGACAGGGTAAATAATAAGCCCATCCTATCAGAATTAAAAGTGATAGTACCAGGACTTGAATATAAAATGTCAGATTAGAAGGCCTATATTATTAACCGTTACTATCAAAAATGTTTGACAAAGTCCTGCCTGTGTTTGTTGCCTGAAATGATCTTGCTTTTATTCATTTTCCCCACAGCTTCAACAATTTAATTACACCTGGTTAAGACTTATTAAACATGAAGAATGGTGCTTGGCCCCCATCCCTGGTAAAGCAGCCCTAAGGCTGCACCCTTGCGATAACAGAAACAAAGGGCTAAAATGGCTGCATAAATCAGCATCCGTCTTTCATCCAGAACTGGTAAGCAAAATATTTATACCTCTTCTTTACCACAGATTCAAGTTTCAATCAAATGGCCCATAAAACCCTCACTGTCATCTTCACCAATTGGAAGTTTTAAATGTGTTTGTGACAATAGAGGTAATATAAAAGTTCACCCAGAGAAATAAACAGATTATTTTTGTAAATTGTCAATTCCTTTTTTTCTTTTTCAAAATGTAATTCCAATGAGTCATTTTAAATAGAAGTCACCAGCTTCTTATGGTTATATTGCTATCACCTGCTTCAGTCAATCAACAATGCCAAGAGTAAGGCTTAAAGGCCAGAATTGGTTCTCCGTGGTTACCAGAAAGCTTTATAAGGGACTATGTGGAGAAGCAAGATACAGCGTGTTCCCTACAAGCCTTGCAGTTTAAAATAAACCTGGTTTCTCCTTCTTCCTTTTTTCTGTACAAGAAACTTTTACTCCTTCCTTGTGGTTCCTGGAGACCTGGGCTTTCAGTTCTGCTGGAGCCTGCTCTCACTAGCTTATAGAAGTTGATTGAATGCATTTCTTGCCAACTTTGCATTCAGTAATACAGTGGTAGCTTGAAACTAGCCATGATGGGAGTGTTTACACCCAAGAAATTAGCAGATGCTACTGGATCAGGGGATGGTTTTTCAGAACCAGTTATTACTATGTACTAAGAATACCCCTGTTCTACTATATTCATTCTCAAAATTCCCTCGGTTTGTCCCAATTATATTTTAACAGGATACAAATTCATAAGCATCGGTGTAGGATCTTGGGGTGGCAGGAATACTCTCAGAACTTCTGTCTTCAATTTTCTACCATCTCAGTAGCAGGTAGCCACCAAATGCACTGAATGTATGGGGTATGTGGAGACCAGCATTTTGCCCAGGGGCTGGCCCCACAATGAGCACTCTCTTTTCCTTGGGGTGCCTCCATTCCTTTTGATGTCACAGCCAGTGACTATTCTCTTTACAGCATTTTTCCTCCTACTCAGAGCTAAAATCAAGCCCTAAGCAATGCATTCTCCAATCTTCCTCCCATTAGATATTCTTTCTTATATTTCAATTCCTTCTGGATAATTATTTTTCTCTGTAATGATAATGGTTATTATTGAGTTATTCAGAAAAATCAGGAATTACTAGCATAAAAACTGCTAATTTTATTTTGCATAGTGCTAGGGAGATCCATAAACACCTGTTAAATAAATTACATTTCACTTTCTCCTTCCTTAACCCTGTGTGGAAGGAGGAAAGGGATGGAAGGAGAAAGAGAGGGAGAGAAAGAAGCACAGAAAGACAGAAAGAAACAGAGAAGGAGAGAATGAGAACTAAACACATTCTTCATCTTCAGAATGAACTGTGGAAAAGGTTTCAGGCTGATGAGAAACTATTTAGGAGCAGGTTCCCCTAGGCAGTAAGCTGATTTGGTAAGGAAGGTAGTTGAATTAGATAACAAAAATTAGAAAGCCTTTCCCCTACCTTGTTTGTACCTACGGCTTTGTGACATGTTACATAGCTGCCTCCTGCCTTGGGTTCCCGATTGGATGCTACTTGGTGTCATGGAGATGAATAGCTTGGTGATCAGCTTTCTTCTTTTTCCAATTTTCTGATAGTTTTTGTACTAAACCTTTTAAGTCCCCCAAGACATATAAGTTGTAATCAACAAGAGAAGTAGAACTGTGGATAACAGGAACAAGTCTCTCCTTTTAGAAAGAATTAGGGGGATAGAAGCTTTGTGGAGGGAGGAGGCGTAATACTGAGTTAGATCCCTGGATACCAATGAGTTGTTAAAATTATACATATACTTCTAAACGTGCATTTAAAAGATGCTCTCTAGGTCAGCCGTCTCCAAATGCTCTGGATTTTGGCCAGCTTAAGGGAAATAGTCTCACAGGTGGCTCCTACACCTGGGGGCATGGAATGCTCCTACACCAACTGGTTCCCACATTAAGTGCCTTTAGGTTGGAGCCAAGTTATTTAGTTACCTCTTTACAATCCACTGGCAGAACATTGTAGAAAACCCAGAATGACTTTTCCTCAAGGCAAGCTCCTGTACAAGACCTTGAGCACAGTCAAGTATCATATTTCCAAAGTCCCACCAGGGTGATGATACTTTTGGAGGAGCATCTTTAAAATAAGTTATCATGAAAATCACCCTGGTTTGATAAATTTCTTAAATATTTCAAAACGACATGTATAATTAAGATTATCTTTGTCACAGTCATGAGTAATTAAGAGGATTCATAGGTGAAAAAATGTATAAAGCCATGAGTAAGTTCTACATAGGTCATCTACCATTTCTAGGGTATCCAATAAATATTAAGCAGTAATAGAACTTTCTTTAATACCATTGACATTTTCCTAATTACATCTGGATTCGTGACATCAGGCATTATGTACGTTATGTACTATCAGAGATTAGCATAAGGAGCTCTTAAATAAAATACGTCATTTCTAGGATTTTGGAATCCAAACTGCACATTCTAAGACGTGGACTTAAGAAATTAACTAACTCTCTTTTTTTCATGATATATGTTTCTTTCTTGGCATCGATAAAGTAGCCATCATTCATCAAATACAATGAATGTCATCTGGAATTTTTCCCTTTAAATAATATAGTTATCAGCCATGTCATCAGAACATTCTTTTTTTTTTTTTTTTGGCTTCTTGAGGAATTACAAGTCTTTTATAGATTAGAGAAGTATGATAACTTAGTTTGACACAGAGACAAATTTAATACTTTCCAAAGTCTGGGTTTATATTATTAATTTATCCAGAAGAATTCTTTAAAAAAATCAAA
This sequence comes from Indri indri, assembly GCA_004363605.1. Taxonomy (NCBI): domain Eukaryota; kingdom Metazoa; phylum Chordata; class Mammalia; order Primates; family Indriidae; genus Indri; species Indri indri. The sequence continues at coordinate 23,349 of RJWJ010009396.1, forward strand.
AAATATAATTGCCTATTTTTTTAATTGGTTTTCATTTCTTTGCATCTCAGTTATCAAATTCATTCTGTGGCTCATTCCCAGATTCTCTCTTTCCAGGTGAATCACATTGTTTTTGAAAACTATCATCAGTTGTTATGTTTGGAAGGAAATTTTTCTCAGAAGACCCTGAAAGTAGCTGCTTGTGACCCAAAGAAATCACATCAAATGTGGAAATTTGAAAAATATTATGAAGCCTGAAGTGGAACTGATTTTTTTTTTCCTAGTAAATCCATTAAATACTGTAAAACTAACAGTGACTGGGTGACTGTATTTCTCAGTGGTAGTTTAAATTTTCAATTTTAATAGCATTTGGATGGAAGATTTTTATAAATCACAACATTTGGAATACCGAAAGATAACTCAGGGAAACAGTCCCACCTTGGACTGTAGTCCTTCTTCAGCACCGTGTGGCCCTTGGAAGTGCCTGCTTCCCACTCTGTGCTGGAACTCATCCTGCAAGTTTCCCCACGCAAGCTGACAGGTAACCAGGAATGAACACAGAAGCATTTGGGGAAATACAATGTTACTCCTGGTGACTGGGCTTGGTAATGACAAGCTCTTTTGGCCCAGAAGTAGGTATGATCATTGAGAACCTGGTCTCTTATTTGCTGTTCTTCTCATTAAACAAAAACTGCTTGCGTTCTTATCACTAGGAGAGTTCAGATGTCCCTCAACTACGTGCATGTGTATGTAGCTGTTTGAAATGGTGTCGATCTACAACTGAGGGCCTTACTCGATGGCAGCATTTCAATCTAGATTGCTGTATAATGTTTTTTCCCAGTTTCAGTCAGTGGAGAAACTTTTAAGTGAGCAAGAAGAGACCTTCAAGTACTTATTCAGTTCTAGGTAGGGACATTATTTCAGCCCATTTTGTGTTTTTAAAACCACACTTTGAAAAATTGATCATACCAGTAACTTCCTAGACTTACGTGAATATTACAAAAAAAAAAAAAAAAAAAAAAAACCCAAAGGCAGCAAAACCAAGGCTGGCTCACAACACACTATAGTAACCAAAAGTACATTTAAACATTGAACTCACTCTAATGCAAGGCCAAGTAAGAGGAGTTAAAACAAGTAAAGCAGAAATGGAGCTGAACGATTCTTTTATATGAAAATAATAAAATACTACTTTCGGTTTAGCAGCATTCACAGGAATGAAGCCTACTAAAAATGGGCTCTAAAAGATTTCAAAGTAAAAATAAAGTGAAGGAAACATAAACATAAAATGAAAGGGGAAGAGAATGAGGTAAACAACTCTTAGGAAGACAGCTAAGAAAAAATTGCCCTAAATTTGGCCAAAGAAGAATGGGAATCTGGTATCTTTATGGGGAAAAAAAAGAATAAAGTGGGTCCCTCAATGTGGACCCAGTGATAATACTGTCAAATTTGGGGAAAACTTAAATATTTCTTTGATCCAAATGCAGCTTTAATCTTAAGTGTACCAATACTTAGGCATACCAGGAAAGATCTTAGAAATCAGGATATCCTTTACATTCATTTTGATAAGAAAATTGATGCCCAGAAGGCAAATTACCTGTCTAAAAATCCCAAGTCAGTTAGTGAAAGAATCAAGGTTAGAACTGGGAGCTCCAGAGACAGGGCTCATTCTACTGCCTCAGGCCACCGGCCTAAACAGAACTGCTCCAGGGTATTCCTTAGAAAGAAATACAGGAATCTCTTTGCTGGGGTTGGGTGCTATGCTATAGTCTTTTTGATGTATTTAAGTTTTTTTTTTAAAAAAAAACTTTGTTCAGTTGAGATGATGATGAAACTGGGTATCTTTTGTTCTGACTTCCTGTTTAACATTTAATTTTAATTCCCAACTAATTATACAAAAGTAAGGCTATAACTAAGAAGGATAAAGGGAAACATTTCTGTATATTTGTGACATATTTAAGATGTTTTATTCAAATAATCTGACAATTGCAGATGAGATAAGAGAATGATTAGAAAATGAGATACAGACATGTGCCGCATAATGATGTTTTGGTCAACAATGAACCACATACAGGATGGTGGTCCCATAAGATTATAATACAGTATTTTCAGTGTACCTTTTCTATGTTTCCACATGTTTGGATACACATACCTACCATTATTACAATTGCCTACAATATTCAGTTCAGTAACATGCTGTACAAGTTTGTAGCCTAGGAGCAACAGGCCATACCATATAGCCTAGGTGTACCATGTTAGGTTTGTGTAAGTACATTCTGATGTTCACACAATGACAAAAATCACCTAACGACACATTTCTCAGAATGTATCCTCATCATTAAAGGATACATGACTATAATTCTTTTCAAAACAGAGCCAATGGGGGAAAACTACAAGTCAGTTGCTAAAAGACTAATTGAATTATTGACCAAGCTGAGTACACTGAGTGCCTCATGTAATTCCTTCTGTAACTGAAAAATGTGGAAAGGTTTCTCCCCCAGTCTATAGATTTTCTTTTCTCCAAAAAAAAAAAGGAGTTTCCACAAAGAAGTCAGCTCTGTTCAGAAAAAGATGAATTATGTTTTAGATACACTCACCTGTATGTTTACCAGCTAAAGGAAGTTGAATGTTTCTCTCAACAGAACCTTCTACAGTCTGCTCAGTGTATGTTCTTCCTGACTTTCCTTGACATTCTTATTATATAAAGCTATATTTAAATCTATATTGTCGCTGTAACAAAGGATTGTTTTTGAACATCACATATTTGTTCTTGAGTGGAATTTTTAAAACTGCTTTACCATATGTTTGTTCATTTACTCTAACAAGCAAGGAAGTAATCACACGTTGGGTGTCTGTATGGGCCTAACCTTGAGTGTATTGACTTATTGTAAAATCTACCACCAGCATTTTTTTAAGCATTGTCCTCTAAATTTTATTTTTAGAAGACTAGAATAAAAGTATAAATGCTACTAGGTCTTCTGGTACATCTAATGATAAACCTTTGGATGAGACACATTAGGGTCTTAATCAACTCTGAATTCTTTAATTGGGGGCTGTGTTCTAAGCGGCTTCAGATTTTTCCCTGGATTGGTTTAAGATATTGCCTTTTCTTAGAAAAATGTGTAGGCATCTTGTTTCCTTGAACACAAGGTGGTCTTGATAATATTTGACAGGACTTATTTGATCAAAAAGCTAACTTACCAAACCATCTAAGTGCTCCTGAACCTTTCAGTTTGCACAATTCCTTTCTCTTTTTCAAGTTACCCAGGGCTTCCACCCTGCTGTCCTATAAGATGACACTGCTGTTCTTGGTACGACCTTGTTTCATCACCAGCATCAAATTTGCTCAGTTCTACTTGCTGACATTTAATTGGCTGTCATTCACAGGGCTTCAAAACACCATGTGCCATGATCATAATGTATCGTTAGCTTGGCCACACTAATTTGGAAACATTCTATTAGATATTAAAACTCTTTGCTTCCAGCCTCACCTTAGGAATCGTAGAGGGGCAAAGATACCATGCACGGTGTATGGAAATTCAATATTCCTAGTCAACCTTGATCTCATGAATGATTTTCAAGAGGTTCTTATGCAAGAGAATGGGCTTGAGGTATACTGGTTAATACCATCTCTATTTGTTCTAATATCTCTAATTTAATTTTTATATTTAGAATACAGGGCAAAAATTATAACTCAGAAGAAAGCCTCAACATCTTGGATAAAAACAAAGAAATTACAAGAAGTAACAGGAAAAGAGAGAGAAACTTATTATCATTCAGTACTCACTACGTGCATGTTCCCCCATCCCACTGATGTGCACAACCCAGCCAGGTGGCTCTCATTCAACCAATGAGGAAGATGACTCCCCACTGTCCTGACAGAGATTTGGTAAATTGTGCAAGGTCATTGCACTAGTAAGAGATAAACCCAGTTTTCATTCTGTATGGCTAAAAGAAAAAAATTTCTTTCACTACACCATGCTGCTATAATTCTCATTTTCTTTTTTAAAATAGGGTAGTCAACTCAGGCGAGCTCATTTAAAATCTCTTGGTTGCGAATTCTGATGCCACTGTAATGGAATGAGAGGGAGTCAAACCTCTTTGGTCCCTCTTGGATGTCATATAGACAGGAAATAGAAGCTGGGCCTCTCTTCATTAAACACTGATGTGTATGTATAAATAAGGCGATCTGCACATATTCTGCCAGGATCAATCTGACTTCACACAGGACCTGTTCCTATCCATCTTCTGGACCAAATATGAGAAGGAGAAATGAACATGTAGACAGTTGTTTCTCTATGAATAATATTATCAACTTTTTCTCTCCCAACCTTTAAACAAAGCTGACAGATTGCTCAATTTGAACAGAAATGCAAAGTGAAAAATTGAAGAATTCTTTTTAAAACACAAACCATGACTTTTAACTTCCACTCGTTGTGTAAATTATCTCTACCATGCTTTTGCATGGGTTGCTCAACAATTACTGCAAGCCAAAATGCCTCGAAATTAGAGAAGAAACACTAACCAAAGCTATTGTACAAAATATCTATTTCTTTTAACAAAATAGCATTCCATGGACAAGTTTGAATAAACCATATGAAGTATTGTCTACCCTTGATGAGGCTTAGCGGATGATATTTCAGGTGTTGGTGGTGCCTGTGTCTAAAAGAAAGAAAAAGTACCATCATACTAAGCAGATTTAATACCTCCATTTTTAACTTAATGGGCCAACTAATAGCTACCAGTTCAATTAGGGCCCCTTTGCAAGTTTATGTAAATCTTTGCTTTGCAAAAACACAAAGAAAACACATGTGAAAATTCTCATTTTCCAGCAAATAGGCTAACTTCTAATATACGGAGTTCCTAATAATGACAGTTGCCATCAGATAAGTAACAAATTATTTCTTTGAAAATGGAGGTTTTCTATCTTATTATTGATTGATAGATATTTGCCAGTTTAAGGGTACTGGTCATAAATATCTACATAAATAAAGCCCTTATATTAGATGTTGAAATTATTTTTTATGGCATTAATCTTTACCTGACCATTCAAAAACATATCAATTTTTATAAATATATTGTATATGTGTGTGTGTGTGTATATATATTTGATCCTTTGAATTGGGAGAAATGCCAAAAGTTTCTACTTGCAACATAAACAAAATTGTAAATGCTTTTGGATATTTTTAATGCTCTTTTAAATGTATAGCTTTGTTTGCCTCCAGTTTTCTACACAAAAGTATCTCAAGTGGACTTTCACTCTGCTTACTGTTTTCCAGACTTAAAGCAGTTTTAATCAAACTCTGAATTATCAGGATGCTATTCCTGATAATTGTTATTCCATTTAGGATTATGCACATCTTAATCTTCTTCAAATACCTGCCCAAATTTGCTAGTTTTATACATATTAGCTTAAAAACAAGAGAAGCCAAAGATCAAGTTAGTGGATTTTGTTACCGATTACCTGAAAACATTTGTTAATGGGAGGACAAGATTAAAACTACGGTGCATAAAGGATTTTGGAGTTAAACATTTTTACATACACATTTTTTTCTGCTTCTGAACAACTGAGGTTATTATAAAGAAGGAATCATATATGTAACTTTAAATTTCTAAGTAAAAATCTATATTACTTTGCAAAGTCATTTCCCAAATTCCCCTGAGCTGGCAGTTAGTTACTAGATGTCATCATTTGATTTTGTAGTTTGCCGCATATCTGGCTGCTTCTTGCTCCGTGTGTCATTGTGTTTGTGTTGATTGTGTGGGTCAGTCATCCCGTGTTCTTCATGAGCTGTATACACATTTTGGTCTTTGTATTTATTGCATTATGTTACTGTCTGATATTTTAATATTGGCAAATATAATTTTGGCATTACTTTTTACAATCCTCTTGTTTTTATAGAGCAATGGAAGTTCAGGCTTTAAGACAAGTCGTTGCCTTTCTCATACGGTTAAACATATTTCTTCTTTACGATACTCTGGTATTTCATCCTTTTCCATAATTCTCTATTATTACTTATTTTAAATGTTTTCCCTATCACTTTGAAAAACTTCAATGTCCATTCTCCATTGGTAAATATGCCAAAAGAACTACCCCATATAAATATGGGAAGCAATTACTGTAAAATTGTCAGTGTAGTTTAAATGTACTGCCTTAATGACTACAAAGATTTTTTTTCAAGTTGTTAGTGTTGAGATGCGTCTAAAACAATATTTCAGTTCCTTTAAAAATAATAGAAATTTTCCATGTACATTATATATCTACCTACCAGAAATGTTTTTTGTAATGTTATACACAATCATTTTAAGACCTTTTTGAAATAAATAATGCAAATAAATTAAAATAAGATGCTCTCTTGATTTCTGAAGAGGCAGTTATTGATGGTCTTAGTAGCTGCTGACATACAAGAGTTCTTTCTAAATTTTAAAAGGCAGCTGAAAAAAATGAAGTCTGGAAACCAAAAATAAAGACATAAACTTTTATTGAGAGAAAAGCAGACACAGCAGTTCTTTATTTAAATTGTAGATAGATAGAAAGACAGAAAAATTCTGGCAAAAATCTGTGTTTTCAAATATAGCATTATATGAAAGGTAAATTTTATATTGGCAGAGCAATAGAGCTATTATTAATTCCTGTTCAGCAACAAAGGAAAACAAAAAGTCATGTAACAAATATCGGCATTTGTGCAATAAATTATTTCTCCCTCCTACCAGGTACCAGAGTCCTCACCACTCCTGAACCTTGAATCACAAAAACTCAGATAAACCTTCGTGTGTAGTTACCGACTTTTGTTCTTAATCATGTTCCACATAAGTTTCAAATATGTTAAATATCCCCCGTGCAATCTGAATCAGACCCTTGTCTTTCCTACATTACAAAGACTCAAACGATTAACCGTCACCATCGTATTACTTAAGGTCACTTAAGTCTGTGGCCTTGGAAAGATGGCAGTATAGGACAAGGGACACCAATGCCGAAGAATAACTCCAGTGCTCTTTTGGAACTGCATTGCCTCATCCATGAACACGAAGCATTTACCAATTTAACATACCCTAAAATAGTCTCTGTTGATAAAATCTTTCCTAGCTAATTGTCTGGTGAGAGCACACAATTAAATAGAACAGAGTTACTATATATATTAGAGCCCCGTAAGAGACAGTTGCTTGACCATGCTACATAGCCACAGGCCACTCACCTCACTCAAGTTCTACAGGAATTCATCACTTTTGTTGAATAACTCAAAGTACAAGCTCTTTTGAAGGTGGGTAAACAATATGATCCTGTTACGTGATAGATAACACAATACTGGGCTTTGAAGTTAAGTAGAAAATTGCAGGGGTCACCAGTAATTCAGAAAAGAAAAATATGTTGTCCAGGTGAGAAGATTCACAGGCTGTAAGTTAAACAGGAAATTTTCCTAGTGCCTCAATCTTCTACCTAACTTTCCCAATAAAGACCTGATTTCCCTCACTTTATTCTGAAAACTCACATTGTCACAAATGAAATCTATAGGTTCTATAGATTAAGGGTAACAGAACTGTTATATGGCCAGGCTATATTTTCTTGAAAGCATAAAAAGAATACTTTAATTCTGAATTCAAAATTGAATCTTGTAAATACTAAATAATAGTATATGATACTTTGGAAATATATGACCAGGAAGAATTAAAGAAGTTGTTATTAGAATGTGTGGGATTCGTTACACATAAATAAGCAATAATCTAAGAAGGACTAACCCAGGATTTCTCACAAAATGAAAAAGAAATAAACAAAGGATTGAATAGTACAATGAAGACTGTATTACATTCAGACAATAAGGAATTGTCTTTTTATTTGCAAGGCCAAAAAAAATCTTTGTGGTGACAGAAAGTTCAGGGTAATATATACGGAAGCATGAAATGAAAAATTGTGGAATAAACTGTCTAAGAATATAAATATAGACTCTCTTTTCATAAATATTCAATACATTATTTGACACATTGGTTTGAGTGAAGCTCCACAAGTACAATTTTAAGCATCTTGATTTGGGCTGAGGTCCAGTAAATTATATATTCCCAACAACTATCAGAGCTTTCTCACTAAAAATACATGCTCACGCTCTACTTTGAAAATATTCTAAGATAATTATTTCCATTTTCATAGTAACTAGTACAGTTATGACTAGCGTTGTCTCAGGTTTCTAAGGAAAGAAAATTATTCTGAGATACTGTTAATAAGAGAAAGTGTGGTAATAAAGAGGGGCATTTTCTTAAAATTGTGCTAAAGCTGTCATTTTTACTTTTAATGACTTTTACTGTGCTAGACAAGATTTTATTTTCAGTCACAAAAATAAAACTATCCAATAAAACTCTTTAGTCTATTGCCCACCAATCTTCTAGCCCCTCCCTGTATCAACCTCACAATGGGTTTAATTCAGTTTGAAAGCATAAAGCCAACGTTTAGCAAACAGAATTCTCCTGACTGACAATTGCTCAGCCCCTCTGGTGGGAAGATTCCATCGTAGCTAGGAAGAAGGCCTATAGAATTTTCACTCTGTAGATGCCAAAGAAAACCACTTAAAATCTTTTCTGATGATAATAGGAAAGGTAAAGAATTCTGGAAGGTTTACTGCCAGAGTCTGTAAAATCATGTCTAAAAGTAAGAGAGTTTTAATTCCAGACTCTCCAACACCCCAATGTACAGGAAGAAAGACATTAGAAGAAACATAGAAATCATTTCACATAGTCACCTCTTTCATGTGATGACTACCCTTCCCAGCAATGCTACTTTTAAAGCCAAATCATGCCAGGTTACCCAGTGAGACTGACTGCTCTGTGCTGATCACACAATGCTATATTAGCAAAATTTTTAAAAGCACATGCCCAAGAATGAATCTAAAGCTTTTTGATTTGAGGTTACCAGACAGAATGTCTGGGGTTATTTCCTCCTTATTCTACAGTAAAAAAGGGAGTAAGCTTCCACAGCTCTCAAGGGGGTAATTCAAAGAAGGCATACAAATATGCATATCAGGACAATAGAATTAGCTTTTGCTTTAGTGGGGGTGAGAATTTCTCAGTTCCAGTTAGTTTATAAATGCATCATAGACTCGAATTCATCAATTCTTTGCTTGGTGTTCCCCTTCCTGATTTTCCGGTAGGATATCGTGTTGTACCGTGAATACGCATTCCTGGAGATATCACTCTTCTTTCCCAAGGTTGGCTGCTCATCAGGCGTCAGCTGGGAACTGGCGCTGCTCAGTGGGGAGTCCTCGCTTGCCTCATCTTCTTCTTTAAATTGAGAACTCTCTTCGTGTTTTTTCTTAAATTCTATCACTCGAACTTCATCTTCATCATCATGGCAATTATCATCATCATCGTTATTCATTTCTTTATCCCAAACCTCTTGCTCCTCCTCCTGTTTAGAATGCAGCATGCCAACTTGGCTAGGTTTCCGAAATCCCAACCATTCAATTTCAGTTGTCTGGTAAGCTTCACTCTTCCTATCTTCCTCCTCTCTCTCTTCTAGAGGTTGTTCGGCAATCCTTTGCTTCTGTCTGCTTGTTTCCTGCTTGCTGCTGCTCAGAGGCATCTTCTCCCACTGATGCCCTGTAGAGAAATCAATTGGTAGTTGAGATGTAGAAAGGTTCAAAAATACCCAGCTGTTATTCTTTTATTCTCCAAATTATTTTTCTTGACAATCACTTCCTAATATGTGTTTTATGGAATATGAATATAATCCTGTGGGTTACTAATATGTTTTGCACAATCAAATGGGCTACACAAATTAGTTTGGAAAACACTGCATTAAATGCAGTTAAATAAGCTTCTTCAGAAGTTATTCAAGACTTTAAAATGCTAATGATACTGGAAATCTCCAGGAAAGTCAGCAACCCAACCTCATTTGACTATGGAATTCTACTGTTAGGGAGTATTGTATTTAGTGAGACTGCTATTCCCTGAGACACACTTTTTATAAAATCCCATCACAACTGGATATGTGAATATGTAAAATAAAATGTTTGAACCTATTTCACACATACACACACACACACACACACACACCCCTCAAGGAAAATTAGAAGAATACCTCACGGGGGAAAAAAAGGCTTTCTTCCAACAGTAAAAATGATGACTGCCCATGTCTGGTCACATTCAGAGTAGCATATTCGACACTTGATACCAAGTTTCTCAGGGTTGCCCTAAAGTAACCAGGTATAGCAGGAGCCCACAGATGGTCAGGACTCATGTGCTGGCCTAACTAAGCCCACCAAAGCATGCACAATATGGTCTAATATCTGCCACTGATTTCTGGAAAGCCAAGATTTAAAAATTCTGTTGTGGTCGTACCTACATAATGCTCAGTTAGCCTGTTGTTTACATTAGACATGTTCCTAATGACAAATAATCGACTGTAGTTATTTGGTACTATGTAGTGACTTTCAAAAGGCTTAATTCACTGCAATGATCACTTTTCAAACAGCTAGATCATACAAGCATACTCTCAACAATATTTATTGAGCGTGCTAAGAATTAACCATAAGGGATAAGAGGTTCTTCTCTGAGCTTTCACCCCTACAGGGCTTCTATGGGAGGTTTTAGTCTGTAGTGTGCATGACTGAAATGTTGTCTGGGTTATGTCCCTTGGCAGACCTGGATTCACTGTTTTCTTTCGACAGCATAAGAGTCTATAAATAAGGTGAGAGGCAATGTTCCTCTCTCCTTTTTGTTCTTCCCCTCCACAGTGTTCTACTCTGGAAGATGTTCACAAGTCCATTTTCTTCCAAGATTTTTAGTTCTCTTTTCATTTTTTTATTTGTTTGTTTTGTTTTGTTGTTTCACTCTAGGGATCAGATTGCAAACTTACAGGGAGAGACAGAAGTAAAGATGGATTATCACTAACTATTTATATACAACTGCTAGCAGGTGGTTAGTAGACAGTCACTGTTCTTTACATTATACATAAATACACATTACAATGTGTATTTTGTAATCTTAAGCTATGTTTTGTTTTCTACAAGAACAAAATAAACTAATCTTTTTGTCTATATTTATGACTCAGGCAGGGGATTGTCATACATGAAATGACTCCTTCAATTTAAAGTATAGTTTTTCCTCAGTATTTTTAGCATCTTTATATTTTTCAATCTAGGAGCATTCCCTTTGAAGATCTTATAGTTATTTGCCATTGTGAAAATAAAAGACACCAAAAGCTGTGCCTGTCTATAATAGAGGAAAAACATATGCTCCATCAAACATGAAAGGATTCACTCAGGGAAAAATTAACCAGTGAGACCATCTAGTTTAAAAATACATACTGCTTTCATTCTCCATTTGATCAAAATGAAAGATACTAGAAAACCATTGTCTACAATGGATCTCCTGATCAGAAATCTGAAGGGCTCTCAAAAAAAGATGAGATCCCTGCCTCTAAGAGCTTGTTACATTGGAATCAGAAAGATTGGGGCAAAGAGGTTATTTAGTTCATATTGTGGGATCTTAAGTCTTATAAATTATCTCTGATAATATAATATCTTGACAATGGAAATTGCTTGCTACATTTTTCCTTAAGTGTCTGTACATTGGTCAGCAGACAGTCCTAGAGGTATCCTGGCAAAGGGAGCAAATACAGGAAATTGCCAATCACATCCATGTCCTCCTTGGCATCTACTATTTTATGTGATGTTCTAATATTTCAACCAATAATATCTTCAACATTTTGCCTGTTAAGGTCCTAACTAAGCTAAATTGGTTAGGTCTAGCAAGCTGACTTCAATTTTGAGATAGGATGTTTATAGCTGCAAGAGAAGAAGAGGAAATGCATGATTAATTAATAGATTTTATCCTGCACTTTATTTGGAAAGTGCTTAAATGTAGAAGAAAAGTCTAACGGATTTTGTGTCTCTTAGTCTATTGAGTTTGTTTGAAATTATTTAACACAGTCACTTCAATGTTCTTTTTATTCTCCCATTTTCTTAAAGAACACAATTAAAATTAACTTTACCATCCTGAGAGCTTTCTTTGACAAGCAATAGTTAACCATTTTGTACTTGTATCAGAGGCCTAGAATTTCCCTATAAAGTAAATCAATTTATGAGATTACTTTAAACTGTATGTTAATTGCAGACTGTTAGAATAAACCTAGTTTTGAAACACTTACATTTCACAAGGTGCCTCATACGGATTTAGAAACACCAAATCAAAAAGAAAGGTTGATTTAGTGGACTAACTTATTAAGAGACAGATATCACATTGGTATGCCAATCAGCTATACCAATCCATGCAGTCTCAGTCTTGAACTGTCTGGAATGCTTTATAATGTGGAACCCACAGATAAGTCAAGATGCTCTTATCTGCCTATAGCAGCTTTGAAATTTTGAATTCATTTCCTGGATTGCTTTTTTAATGCCACACTCATGCAACATCCCATGCAAAAACTGTCGTCCATATTCAGTCAAACAATTTCTATGTACAGAACTGTAGTTCCTGTTACCTTCTCTGAATGCCATTTCATCAGCCCTTGTTTCTTCGAGAGAAAGATCTGTGACAGCCTTATGAACAATAAAGAGGTTCTCCTCTGGATTTTCTGGGGAAAAAATACAAGATTAGTATTTTAACATTTGAAATATATATAGTTCAAGGGTTAATATATTATCAATTTAGACTCCAGGTATATTTCCATAATTTTAAATATGATCACTAAAAATTATTTTTTGACTCTTCAGATTCATTCTTTACTGACTCCATTTATTTACTGAATGATTACTTAATTTATTGATTCATAATCTCTCCTTTAATAGTTATATAAAGTATAGAACTATAATTTCAGACCTCTTCAGGTATATTTAGAAGGAAATCTTAAAATTCTGAATTCTTTTATTCAAATAATAGTGGGGCTGTTCATAATAATAATAAATGACAGTAATTAACATTTAGCCAACACTTAGCAATCACCGTGACAATCGTACAAACATAGATACTATTATTCTGCCTTCTTCTGGTGAAAAAACCTCAGGCTTAAGGAGACAAAGCAAGTTGTGTCAGGTCACAGATATATCAAACAGACAAGCCTGGATTTGAACAGAGGCAGAGATTTAGCCCTTATGCTATGCAGCCCTAGTAGAAAATGGGGCCACATACATTGTTTGGGTGTCCAGCTCATTCCTAAAATAACAATTATTCTCCAAAAAGTCCTGAGTGAGTTTATAACTCAAAATAAGCAAATTAAGAAGAAGGAAAATATGTTACCTTTTAGAATCTTCTCATCCCTGGACCAGTTGAGCTGCAGTTTCCCTTGTAATTTTCCACTTTCCTTCTGATTTCCTTCTCTGGGTAAATCTTCATGATTAGGTGCTACCCTGTAGTGTGATGGGATGTCATTCCCATCAGTCAATTCCTCATTGATTTTAGTAATTGGTTGTTGACCATTTTCAGGTGGTTTACCCCCATTGCACTCAGCCTGAATAAATGCCACTGGAGCATCTGTCATGATGAACAGCTGAGTCGGATCTGGAGGGAGCTTTGGGGAAACTGAACGGGCAGATCCTTGATAAGATGCCTTCTCTTGCCTTCACGTCCTATGGTTCTAACTCCTACTCTAAGAGTACAAACTATTCACTTTGGAACATAATAACCAGATTCTTCTCCTAAGGTGTCCAGACAGAGCTTAGAGCAAAAGCAATAGGATTTGGCAGGTTTGACAGTAGCCCATGAGCAAGAGTCCAGCCAATCACCACCTCCTTTGTTGCTTAGCAGTCCCACTTGCAGAATTAAAGGCACCCTTTTGATTTACATAAACAAACAATCTGAGGCAATCAGGCTTTTGTGTTGGCATGTAGAGAGGGACTTTCAGCTTGTCAGTCCCCCTCTGGGAACAGAGATTTTTGTCCCTTTTCATAATGGCCCATTGTAATTTTCCTTGTAACAGGAGCCACAATTGTTCCACAGCTTTAATCCAGAGAGAATGACCACCTTGAGGCATATTAGTTCTGTGTAACCAGCTTAACATTTCCAAACAGATTTTGTTCAAGTAAAACCTCAGTTATTTTGTAGGGGACAATGACAACGTTTCTTATTTATTAGAGAATAAAAACAGCTTATCAAAAACCTATGAACAGGACAACTTTATTCTAAATGGTTCTGGCAGCAGATTTCACGGTGTGCTTTCAGGAGGCGAGTGGAGGGACCTAAGAAAAACAAACAAACGAATTCTACTGACTGGTTAATACCAAAAATTTTACAACTGTAATTTATTTAGTCCATAGCTTCTTATCCTCTAGTTCATTTATGTCTACTGAAGCCCAACTGATCCTTTAAAACCCTAACATAATTTTCTCCATGAAATGTTCTCTTCTCCCAATAGAATTCCTCTCTGTGTTCCATACTGATATTACGTGACGCTGGTAAAATGGCAGCACCAACACGGCCTGCCCTTGGGGAAATGGGCAATTATGTAAAACATCTGCTACTGACCACCCCTTCCTTTTTAAATACAGATATTAATTCTTTTTCTTCTTTGGATCCCACATAGTAAAAAATGGTTCCAGAGCCTTTGCCCACACTGCTCATTCTGTTTGGAATGCTCTTCTCTTCCTCAAGGCCAAGCCCCTGACCTAACCAGCTCCTCTAAGTTCCCAGTTTTCAAGCTAAAATACTTCTTAACGACACTTTCCCTGGCCCACAGGATTAGGATGAGACTCTGTTACACATTATATTTGCCTTTCAGAGTACGCTTCACAGTTGGATTTAACAAGTAATTGCACAATTATCTGTGTAATGTCTGTTTCACCAACTAGAATCTAAGCTTCATCTGGGCAAGGTCATTTTAACTTGCTTACCTGTGTCCCCAGCATGTGGCATCTGCCTTAAACTAGGTAGTACTAAAAAAATATATACATATATATATATGTGTGTGTGTAATATATATATATACACACATACACACACATACACATATGAGAATAAATTTTATCCCCAAGAGAATGCATTTCAGATCTTCTCTAAAGGGAAGGAGAACAGGGGTTGGAGAGTAATTATAAATGTATCACCTTTAAAATGGTGTCTAGAGGTGAGCCCCTTAGACTCTATATCAGGGACGACAGATGGCACTCTGGTACCCCTTCTCTCACATCCTTGGAAGACATCTCTAATAGATCCAAAACTTTCTCCCTCGTCGTCCTCAGCTCTTCTCTAGCACACTAATTATTTGTTTGTTTGTATTTAATTTCTTTAACAAATGCTCATAAAGCAACTTATCACACACCAGGTACTGTTCTAATTGCTTCACAAATAATAACACATTTGATCTTCATAACAGCCCTGTGAGGTAGATGCTATTATTATCCCCCATTTTACAGACTAGAAAAAATAAGCACAGTGAGATTAGGGAACCTGGTCAAGGTCACACAGCTAGTAAGCCTACTAATCAGAGTTGGCAGCATAGATGAAGCTAAGTGGCATTCCTGGCCTGTGTGCAGATGTTTCCCTGAGCCAGGGATCCCACCAGGATCCAGAATTAATCACCTGGGCAACAAAGATAGTTGTAGCCATGAGGGGCCAGCAGAGGGCCTGAGGCAGCATCAAGGCCTTCCCCAGAGATTCGCTGCAGCTACTGAGCACAGTGCTAGGAGGGGCCCTCCCAAGAAATTCAGCTGGTGAGCCTACTGATGAGAAAATATTGAATGGAATCAGATGGGAGAATGCAGAAACTAAGAACAACAGCTGCCATTCTGGTGACATAAGATCCTAAAGTGAAGTCTATTAGTAGCTCATGAGTTTAAGAATTCAATGTAACAGAGTTTGAAAATTCAACTGAATCTTATAAGAAGCATGCTTTCCAACCTTGGAGGCAGAGGACAGGATTATCTATTGCCTTTCTAAAGACAAAGCCTTTCTTATTACCCCATGGAAGGTATAAGAATCTGGAAGCTGGCCTCCCAGCAAGTCACTACACTATTTTAAAGAAAAGTACTGGAAGAAACAGGCTGGGTAATTGGTGAAGATTAGAGGAGAGTGTGGCCCTGAACAAAAGAACCACATGTAGGTCCCTGAGGCCAAGATGGGCAGAAGTGAGGGTGGGAGGAAGAAAGCTAACCAACAATTAAGAAGCCCCTTCAAATAGAGGACAAATGCACCTTTCATTCAGTGACCCAGGTAGGTCGTGGTCAAGACAAGGGCCTCAGCCTGCTCCTTAGTGACCCTGGGCAAGTGTACAAATCAGGCCTGTTTGAGCTGCAGATTACAGAAACTCAATTCAGAGAATCTTAAAATTTATAATAACAGATCATTTAACTCGTAAATCCAGAGTTGGCTCTGTACTTGTTTGGATCCAAAGATTTAAACAATGTTATAGGCAACTTCCCTCTTTGATCACACAGAAGGTGCATAGCAGGAGATAGCTGGGTGGACCTTAGGGTCCAGTCTTTTTCTGGGTCCCCTAATACCTCTAGCTGAGTATGGTAGGCTAAATGATGACCACCTCCCAAAGATGTCCACATTCTAATTCCCAAAACCTGTGAATTGTTACCTTACATGGTGAAAGGAACGTTGCAGATGTGATTAAATTAAGGATCTTGAGATGGGGAGAGTATCCTGGAATATCAGAGCAGATCCAAAGTGATGATCACAAGGGCTCTGATAAGAGGGAAGCAAGAAGGTCAAAGAGAGTCGTTGGATACGTGACAGGGAAGCCAGACGTTGTAGTGATCCAAGGAAGGGATCCTGAACCCACGAACTCCAGCCGCCTCTAGAAGGTGAAAAAGGCAGGGAAAGTGATTCTCCTCTGAAGCCTCCAAATGGAACCCAGCCCTGCCGACACTTTGATTTAGACTCCTAACCTCCGGGACTGGAATGAGAATAAATTTGTGCTGTTTTAAAGCCACTAAATTTGTGGTGACTCATTATAGCAGTAATAGGAAACTAATTTCTGAGTTTCCTGCATCTCTGCTTTCATTTTTGTTGATTGGCTAGGGCCAGAAAATTTAGCTTTTCCAACTATTTTGCAGGATATATATTTTTGAATCTCAGCTATCTCAGATTGCTTCCTGTTGGCCAAAAAGACCTCCCTTAACAAGGCTGTATTTTCTTCTCTTTCAACTTTCCAGCAGTCCAGGTTTGACTAAAATTTGTAACCATTTATTATAAAAGCTATAAGAAAATCACGAACCCCCCAGAATCCTGATATTTTTCTAACAAGTCTCCTAAAATTCAATCTTCAGTAGTAAATGGTTTGAATCAAGGTTCAAGGGGATAATTCATAGCAGCGATGGTCAACGTCACAATTAGGGAGTGAGTTCTCACTGCTTCTCATTGCTCCTCTAGTGATCCAATCCCACATTGTAAATTCTATAATCTATATTCCATCCTTGATGTCCACATATTTTGTATTCAACATTTCATTGGTTTACTCAGGAGGTGGCAGGGTGGATTCTGAGATGTGCCTGCTTCCAAGACTGGCTACAGACACGGAATCCAGATCGAACATGATTTCAGTCTTCCTGTAGTCCTGGTGAAAGCATCAGCCATTGGCATCCTTTAGAATGGCCTGCTGTAGGGGGTCACTGCAAACAATGGAGTATCCACTCCATTTAATAGCACACACCCAGGTGAGTAACTTGGCTTCACCCTTCTTATCGTTGATTGAGATTAGTGTGTGAGCACCCGTCTACAGCCACTGCAAACACCCCAGTGCATTGACATGGTGGAAACTGACCCTGTGAGAGTATGAAACAACAGGGCAACTCTATAGATCTTCACCTATAGACTTATCTCTCACAAGAGTCCATACACGCAGAGAACGAATTGTTTTTTAAACTGTTGCAGAGCAATTGTACAGGTAAGAAAGGGGGAAATCCTCATAAAATAAAATCATCTCACTCTCTTAGCTGTAATTTTAAGAGTATATCACCCTAAATGCATGAAGGAGTGTCCCCAATGGACTGGGCTCTCTAGAGTTTTTAGGTAGGCAATTATAATTCTGTTTTACTTACAATGGGATTTTTTCTTCATGCATTTTAAATAGAAAGAATGGCTTCTCTATTCACAGAAACTCCATAAGTGTTAAACAGATAGAAATGGAATTTGTGTGACTATTTATAAAATCACAGAAAGAAAAGTTTGAAATATATATGCATACACATTCTTTGGTAGTTTGAAAGCATCTTATAATCCTCCTGGGGAAGCAGAGCTGTATGACAGTAATATCGCCGTCAGCATCATCCCTCCCAAACTATTTTGAATGTCATGAGGAGTTAAGGCAACATGTTGTTTTTCAGAGGAGAAAGCAAGAAAATAATTAAACACATTTTTCCTTAATGAAAATAAAAAGAAAAATCAAGTCTTCTGTGAATCTCTGCTTTTGTGAGAAGGTGATAGTGATGTGACTATGAACAAATACAAAATTTCCCAAGATGCCTCTGAAAATTTAGCTGAGTATATACTATCTCAGAGCAAGCGGGTAAAACGCACATGCTCTCAGTGAGTATAATAAATGCAGATATACTACGATCTCTTATAATTCCTTTGTGTTGAATCCAAGAAAGGATCACTGGACAGCTGTGCAGATTCTACTGACTTTTTAGACGAGGACAGCAATGACATTAAACCTTTATTCAATAATTAGCTCACTCACCCCCAGGAACTTGAAGACAGACGGGAAATGCACTTCACAAGCCGTGCTACTCAGGGAAATGTGGGAAGAGCACCACACTCAGAGAGCTCTACATTATAACTGAAGTTTAGGCTCTCAGATTGTTCATCTGGACCATTGTAACAGTCGTCTACCTGGCCTCCCACCTCCAATCTCTCATCCTCTTTCCCTCACCTCCATCCGTCATTCCCACTACCACCAGATTAATATTCTGACTGCAAGCTTCTAAACATGGTCAGAAAAGAATAATTGAGATATTATCGTAAATCTCAGAGGACATTATATGGTTTATAATAAGTGTTAAGTAAAAAATGAATTTCTAAAGGATTCTCTATTTGTCCAAATCTCCCATACACTCACTCTCTCTCTCTCTCTCTCTCTCTCTCTCTCTCTCTCTCTCTCTCTCTCACTTAAAAACTCAGCTTTTGCCCTGCCCGCATCGCTTGCCATGTTAAGTACAAATGCCTTACAATAGCATCCAGCTATTAATACTTTTCAGGTTTATCATCCAAAATTGCCCAGTTCTTTTATTTTACCCTTGCCAGTGAACTCTTCTGTATCACCAAACATGGTGCCCATTTGCGTGTCTTCGCTTATTCTTTCCCCGTGTCTGGAATGCCTGCTCCTCCCATCACATCACATCCTTCTCACTTCCTCTACTATAGCCAGAGCCATGCTTCCAGGCCTATCTCAAAAGTTACCTCCTCTACAAGGTACTTTATGACATTTTTACCCAAAGGCTCCATTTGTGCTTTTCTCTGAGTGCCTTTAGCAATTTATCTTTATGTTGTTTTAATGACACCTCATTACTTTGCCTTGTATTATTATTTATGCAATTGTCTTACCTTGCGACCAGAAAAGCTTACGTCACAATAGAAAAGCTTCAATTTAAATCTCAGTTCTGCCTCTGAAAAGCCATCTGAACTTAGGCAGATTTTTAAAATTTTCAAAGCTGCAGGGCATCTGAAAAATGCCTACCTCGTGGAGTTTTTGAAAAGATTAAATTACATGACAAAATATATGTGGATCACCTGGTACCGTGCCTGACGCCTAGTGAGAGCTGAATAATGTTAATAGTAACAATGCTGCTTATTAATATATTGTCAGGTCCTTGCAAACTTTTTGTAATTCACTTCTGCATAGAGAAGCATAGCACCTGGTTCATAGTTTATGTTATATAAATATGCTTTGAGTTGGCTATAACTAGGGGCTTCCAGCATCAGAATGTAACAGTAAATTAATCTGAACATATCCCTGGCGTTTTCCATCCTTCCTTTACAAATCTGTTTCTTTCTATCTATTTAATTTAAATATTAGGGATTCAGGATCTAAGCCTTGGGTTTCCTACAGTATTGGATTGTGGTATAGATTTAGAAGACACCCCCTACTGGCAGATAGGCAGAGTTTAAGTTAGAAAATGAAATGAACACGTAATTCTGGCCCCAAAGAAGACAGTTTTCAATGCGTTCTGATTTTCACCCACCCTCCTGGCTGTTTTCTGGTAGACCTATAGAATGTAGTAGAATATAGATTGGCCAATACAGTCTTCATGTGGAGGGAGATCTGCGTCAGCCTTGACTAACTTGGAGGTGAATATTCTGGGTCAGATTTCCCAGAGTAGAAAGCCTTAAACAGAGGAGGGTCTTGTGTTCAGATGTGATATAAATGTTTGATATGTTTAGGAACACCAATTCTGGCCAGGTAGAGCAGTTTCCATCCCCTGATTCCATCCCTGATATGCCCCTCGCCAGCAGATCTTGGGCAAATCATGTAACCCAGGGATTGTGAAAGTCACAATTCCTGATCTGAAAAACAGAGCTCATGACAGAACCTTCCCTTAGAGGTCTCTTGTGAGGATTTAATAAGATCATAGCTCGGGAGCTTAGTGGCTGGTGAATAATATGTGCTCGAGAAATGGACCTGTTGCTGTGATTAAGCCAAAGCAGGCCATGCTTGTTCTACTCCACAAACTGGCAAATTCCAGTTGGCCTCAGAATCCTCTGGGCACCTCGTTCAAAATACAAATTTCTAGAGCACACTCCCAGATATTCTGATTTTGCTGAAGACCAAAATATGCATTATAGGTGATTCTGGTGCACATTCTAATAAGCAATACTATACTTTGTTTTCAGCCCACATCCAAAGAGAAATACAAGGCAGCAACTCTCTTAGAGAACAAAACTCTTTTCATTCATATTACTTAAGAACTTAAAGTCTTGGGAGAAACAAGCTTTGGAGAATAGCAGTAATAATAAAAACCAGCACACATATAGCATTTATTGTGTGCCAAACATTGGTCAAAGAGCTTCTCATACAATAGCCCTTTAATCTTTGCAAAAACCCTTTGTGGTAGGTACTCTTGTCATCATTTTATAAATGAGAAAATTGAGGCACAGAAAGTTTAAGTAACATGCCAAGTTACTCATATAATAAAGAACAGAACCAGGATTTGAACCAAGGAAGTCTAGCTTCAGAGCCTATGCTTTTAAACATAAATCTGTACTTCATTAAAAATATAGCAAAATTCACTGTCTAACCAAATCACACAGACTTTTTAAATATAAGGGACAAGTTTCCTGTAGCATTTTTCTATTTAATGGTGGCCCCAGCAGAAAAGGTAATTTAAATGACAGTCATGGACTACCTTTCTAATTCACTCTGCCATTGTGTGTGTGTATGTGTGTGTGTTAGTTTATCTTAATTAGAATGGTCTCTGCTTCTTCCCTTACAATATTGCAACCTCTGTAAAAGGCGAGTTTTGAAGAAATAGATACTGTGCCACAGAAAGCCTAAAGGTTACACCTGGTTTTTACCGTCTACAGTAAGAGATTTCATTTAATGGGTAGCGTCTCCCAGGCTATGTTCCCGTGAGAGTTTATGGCTGAGAATAAAATTCATGCCTAGGGCAGGCTTTTATAACCAATTTTAAGGAGCAACTTGCTACTTCTTCTATTCAAAATCCTGAGGGAGAAGAAGAAAAGAGTAAGAAAATGACAGGAAGCAGAAGTCATCATCATTCTCATGAGGAACGTGGTGGTAATCAGTGATTTGTTTCCTTTTTCATGTCTAACCCCTCATGCTCTGTGTGCACAGAATTTCGGATAATAATAACACGCATGTAGATGGTGTGTTCCAGGGCTCACTGCTCTTTCATAATCATTCATTTGAGGTGATTGAAACAAATCATTTCAGGCCGAATGCAATTGTGAGCTTTTCAAAGGCAACACCTGGCAGCCCAGGATCACAGACATCTTGTCACTGACTTGACATGGGCTTAGAGAACCTGAGGGTGAGCAAGGACCTGTGTCTTTGCATCACACACAAAGAGCTAGCACAGTGCCTGCTACCAAGTATGCACTTCAGAAACGTTTGCTGAATGAATAAACAAAGTATCTCACCCAACCACTTCCTTTTATAGATGAAAACCCCGAACCTCATGGAAGTGGAAAGTTTAATGAGGCAGAAGTGAAGGCAGGAAAAAGTCAAGGAAGCCAGGCAGATAAAGGAGAACATCCTTCTCTTTTTTCCTTCCTTTTTTCCAGCTCCCTCTCATCCTTCTTTTTCTGCATGTCTCTGAATCTTTCTTAACCTCCTTTGGTTCTTTCTTCACTATATTAACTGGCATTAATAGGTAACTTAAATATGTGTATGTATTGAATTAGAAAAAAATTGAAAACTTAAAAACACTTCTTAAAAAATAAACTGACTTCAGGTTTGAGTTGCTCTGTACGTCTCTGTGATAGTAAACTGCTTTTATTTGTCTCTCTTTGGGTTAGTAGCCCTCAGGGATGAAGTGGCCCTCAACTCATATTCTAACTTACGAGCAGCTTGGCTGATGAGTTAATGTGTATAGTTCTTTACTCTCATTTTTTAAGGGCTAAAAATGGAAATAAACTTGACATAATGTATATAATTAGTTCATGGAAATGTCAGAATTACCGTGGAGAACTTCCACCTCTTGGTCATAGAAACAAAGGTGCTCAGGGGTGAAGGGATCTTTGAGTTGAATCTATGAACCTGACTGTTCAACGATTTTATCTCCTCTACAACATCCACTCCAGGCGTTTGCTATCGTCTTTCTGAACATCTTTAAATAATGGAGAATTCAGCACATGATGGGGGCAGCCATTCCTCGAACTGCTCTGAGTTCTGAAAACTTTTCCTTGTGTAGAGCTGAACTTTCATGCCCTAAAGCTTTCATGCATTGATTGTTCTTGATTGAACCCTGAGGAGACACACAGAATAAGTCTAGTCTGTCTTCCACCTGACAATCTTCAGATATTTGAAGACAGCTTTCCTGCCCGCCCCCTTGCCCCAAGTCTTCCCCTTTCTGTAATAAACATCTCTGGTTCCTTTCAGTGCTCCTCATACACCATTATATTGAGTATCTTTACCCCATTAAACATTCTTCTCTGAATATATTTGCATTGCCTAAGTACAAGGCTGATAGTGGGCAGATACATACTAGTATAGATATAATATGTATTAAAATATGAAAATAGTTTCACTATATTTGGTAAAAACCCATGGTTCTAATTCCCTCACTGAGTGCACACCCCTGCCTTTGCCCATCCCCTGGGGCCCTCCTGACATTGTTATGATGAAGAACCAAGGGTTGTTCTTGAACCAATGTCCTTTCTGATTGGTAAATGCCCAAATAGTACCAGTTGCTAAATATCTTAAATACAGCCCATTCCTAAACATCTTATTAAAGGTTATGTTCATCAGTTGTAAAAAATAACTTTAAAAAACCAAACATCAACTCAGCACTTAAGTGCCCAGCACTACGGCAAGTGTTTTCAACATTATTCACCTTGAATTTTTCACAGAAAGATTGTGAAGTAGAAATCATTATTCCTATTATATAAATGAGAAAAACTAAGATCCTCAAAGATTATGTATCTTGCCCAGTGTTCCACAATTATTAAATTCCAGAGCCAGAATTAAAAAATAGATCTATGGTCAAATAAATTTGGGAAATGTGCAGGTTCTTTAGCCTCTTGGAAAATCATAGTGAACTTGATCACATTAAAGATTTTAAAAAGTTCTTCATTAAAGAAAGGGGTTTAACCCAATGTAGTGAAGGTTTGATCTTTTTCTTGTTTAATATCTATAAGCACTTTGGTGAACTGATGCTTTAATTATTTTGGAAGCTGATCTTCACCGTTGACTCATGGTAATCCAAATGATTCAGAGCCCCACATCTTTTTCATGGATGTCATTGTTAAGGAACAGCTTTTCTAGTCTACCCTTGAAAAATGTGTTTTGAATCCAAGGCAGGAGTTTAAATTTATCCCTTTTATGATACCTTTGTAAATAAAGGTTAAATTCCTGCCATTGCTCTAGTTTAACAATATCACAAATCTGCCACCTTATATAATCACTGTTCCTATTGGTTTAATTCATCTTCAGATTGAGTGACCATATTCTTTACATCTTCACCTAGAGTGACAATTGTAAATGTTAAACATAGAAGAATTCAGGACTTCCAATTTCAGGTCGATTATGTAATAAGGTTGGAAGTCATCACTTTCATTCTTACAACAACAAAAAAGCAGGATAAACAAAATCAATGACTTTTTTTGGATCCATCAAAGAAGTGAAGTTTCAAGGCAAAACACTACCCCAAAACGTGGAGAGAAAAGTTCATCCAGAGAGACACAGCCAAGATCTGCTTACTTGGAATGGAAGCTGCTGAAGCCATAAACCATTATGAACACTTACACAGTAATTTTGAAAAATTGCTGAAGGCTGAGTGTCGACTGACATGAGAAGAAAAATTCATGAGGGCCACAGTTTTAAGGGTACCCCTATACATTTGTGAGATTTACCTTCAAGAACATACCTTCTCATAGGGAAGACCTAAGAAAAATGTCATCCTGAATCTGACAAGAAAAGGAGAAGAGTAATTATTGTGAAATAGCCCCAGAGTTTTCTTCATAACAAAGGCCTACTTTCCGTCGGGTAAGATTTTCCCAGAGCCTTGTTTCAGCAGAGGGGAAGGGCATTCCCCTTTTTCCTACATTCTCTAGCCTTCAAGTCTTTCTCCTAAGGGAGAAATTAAAAAGCTATACCAGTTGATTATGGTGAGTTATCATTTTGATGTGCTTTTGGATTCAGTTTGCTAGTATTTTATTGAGGATTTTTGCACCTATATTCATTAGGGATATTAGTCTGTAGTTTTCTTTTTTCATTGTGTTCTTTTCTGGCTTTGGTATCTGAGTAATACTGGCCTCACAGAATGAGTTAGGGAGGATTCCCTCTTTAGCAGGATAGTTCAACATATGGAAATTAATAAATGTGATTCACCACATAAATAGAATTGAAAACTAAAACCATTTGATCATCTCAATAGATGCAGAAAAAGTATTCAATAAAATCCAACATCCTTTCATCATAAAAACCCTCAACAAACTCAGCATAAAAGGAACACACCTTAAAATAATAAAAGCCATATGTGACAAACCCATACCCAACATCATACTGAATGGGAAAAAGTTGAAGGCATTCCCACTAGGAACTGGAACAAGACAAGGATACCCACGTTCACCACTTCTACTCAACAGAGTACTAAAAGTCCTAGCCAGAGAAATCAGGCAAGAGAAAGAAATAAAGAATATCCAAATCAGAAAAGAAGAATTCAAATTATTCTTATTTGTCAGCGATATGATCTTATATCTAGAAAACCCTAAAGACCTCTCCAAGAAAACTCCTAGAACTGATAAATGAATTCAGTAAAGTCTCAGGTTACAAAATCAATGTACATGAATAAATAGCATTTCTGCATGCTGATAACAGCCAAACTGAAAATCAAATCAAGAACTCAATCACATTTACGATAGCTGCAAAAAAACAAAATATCTAAGAATAAACCTAAGCAAGTAAGTGAAAGATTTTTACAAGGAGAACTACAAAACTCTGATGAAAGAAATTGTAGATGACACAAACCTTTGGGAAAACATCCCATGCTCATGGACAGGAAGAATCCATATTATTAAAATGCCCATACTTCTCAAAGTGATTTACAGATTCAATGAAATTCTCATCAAAAAGCAATGGCATTTTTCACAGAATTAGAAAAAAAATCCTAAATTTCATATGGAATCAAAAAAGAGCCAAAATAGTCAAAGTTATCCTAAGCAAAAAGAACAAATCTGGAGGCATCACATTACCTGACATTGAATTATATTACAAGGCTATAGAAAGCAAAATACCATGGTACTGGGATAAAAGTAGACATATAGATCGATGTATCAGAATAGAGAATCCAGAAATAGAACCATGCACCTACAACCAACTGACATTTGACAAAGCAGACAAAAATATACACTGGGGAAAAGATGCCCAATTTAGTAAACGGTGCTGGGAAAATTGGATAGCCACATGCAAAAGGGTGAAATTGGATCCGTATCTCTCACCATATATAAAAATTAAGTCTAGATGGATTAAAGACTTAAACGTAAGATCTGAAACCATAAAAATTCTAGAAGAAAAGCTAGGAAAAACTATTCTCCACATTGGACTCACCGAAGAATTTATGACTGAGACCAAAAAAGCAAATACAGCAAATAAACAAACAAATAAATAAATAAATAAATAGGACTTAATTAAACCAAAAAACTTCTGCACAGTGAAATAAATAATCAACAGAGTAAATATACAATGTACAGAATGGTAGAAAGTATTTGCAAACTATATATCCAACAAAGGACTAATATCCAGAATCTACAAGGAACTCAAACAATGCAGCAAGAAAAAAACAATCCTACTAAAAAGTGGACAAATGACTTGAAGATACCTTTTTCAAGAGAAGAGATACAAAAGGCCAACTAATATATGAAAAAAATGCTTAATATCACTAATCATCAGGAAAATACAAATTAAAACCGTAAGGTAATATCGCCTTGCTCCCATCAGAATGGCCATTATAAAAACTCAAAAAACAATAGATGTTGGCATGGACATAGTGAAGAGGGAATGCTTATATGCTTTTGGGGGGAATGTAAATTAGTACAACTTCTATGTAAAACTGTATGGAGACTCCTCAAAGAACTAAACGTAGACCTAACATTTGATGTAGCAATCCCACCATTGGGTATCTACT
Organism: Indri indri; assembly: GCA_004363605.1. NCBI lineage: Eukaryota > Metazoa > Chordata > Mammalia > Primates > Indriidae > Indri > Indri indri. Next base: position 50,051 of record RJWJ010009396.1, read on the forward strand.
CAAAGGAAAAGAAGTCTTTATATAAAAAAGACATCTGCACTCATATGTTTATTGCACCACAATTCACAATT
>RJWJ010009397.1:0-16349 GCA_004363605.1 Indri indri
AATAACAAGATTTTTTAATGGAAATGACTGCTCTTTGTAGAAATACCATTTTTAGTCTTTTTAGAAAATGCCAATTGAAATTTGAAGCTAAAATAGAAGTAACAAAACTTTAGATAGACTGAAGTGCTATTACAAAACAGTTTTCTTGGTAGTTTTTCCATTTGCAAATTTTGTGTAGTTTTGGTCTCAGTAAGGCAATAACATAATATATTTTTGCCTTAACTTCATTTAAAAGTTGGGAGAAAAGTGTACACTGATAGTCTGTGTGCTGAAATACTTCTGATGGGAAGATTTATGATGTTAAATTGCTGAGATGATGTACATTTCTCCTTGCTGCTTTCAACCTGTGTAGTGAAAGTAACTGTAGTGAAAGCAGCTGGCAGTGAAGCAACTTTACGTTTCTCTTCCTGTACATGGTGGTGCTGGAAAGTCCCTGATAGTAACAGCGAAGATTATAAAGTTGTGGAAATTGGAAGAATAGTAATTTGCTGTTTTGCAAAAAAAAAGAAAAGGTGGTTTCTAGGATTGCTGCATAAGATGCTCACCTGTGTCTTTTATGAAAAGTCAAATGATTGACCTTAGTAAGTAGATATTAAATGTTAAAATTGATAAAGAATTATCAAGTTCCTGTAGTTTTGACTTAAATAATGTTTAAATGAATGTAAAATAATCTGTACCATAAAGTATAAGGTGATGCCTCATTTTCCCAGAAAGAACATTACTGATATAGAGGAAATTTTTTTGTTAGGAGACCCAGCTCAACTTAGTAAACTTTACAGGGTGGAGATGCAAGTCATAACTACTTAAAAATATTTAATGTATTAGTTTTCTATCATATGTACTATATAAAATAACACTGTTTTAGAAAATAACTATTTTAAGAAAATACTACTTTAGGGAATTTTAAAATAATTTTGTCCTAAAATTTTTTTAATATCACCAACTTGCTTTTTGTGTTACCTAGTTTTATGAGCATTTAATTTTTATTTCTGTCTAAATTGAGGGATATACTAGACTTTGAAATCTGTTTAATTGAAAACATTATTCTACATTCTAAGTACTTATTTCTATAATTGTACAGTTTTTTTCCTCTATCCTGTAGATGTACGTTTAAATGATTTTCATTATATGCTCTGAAGATACTGCTTTTTAAAGTGATTTTGTAAATTTATAAAAGGCTTGTTTATATAACAACATCCAAATTAGAACCTGAAATCATACTTTCAGAAATAACTGCAAAATCTGTGCTGAGTTTCTTTGCCCTCTCACCTTTCTTTTTAAAAAGAAAAATGATTTTGTCAGTTGAATTCTGTAAGACTTCTAAATTAGCCTCAACTCTGGCTTTACAGGTTGTGCTTTTCCCAGTGTTTTTGTTTTGTTGTTTCTTCCTATTCAAAACTAAATTGGTACTGTTTTAAGTTAAGTTCTGGGGGGAAAAAACAAACACAACAAAAAAACTAAATTGGAAAAACATACCGTAGTATTATAGACATGTAAATTCTCATATAAGGAGATCCTTTTTACTGAGAGGTATTTTTTGGCTAAATATAAGGATATTTGCCTTATATTTGGGTACTGTTTAGCATATAATCAATTTATAATTCATATAGAAGAACTAAACTGGAGGGTGAGGGTGGAGGGAGGGAAATAAAAGAACTAAACCATTCATTTTAAGTAATTCAGTATATGCATTTAGCAAACTTACTAAATTCAGTAGATGCATTTAACAAACTTCATAAATCAAACTAAGTATGATTAAAATGACAGATATGTGTTCAAGTTCCATTTTATATTACCATGTTTTAACATTATCTGATTAAAATACCTGTGATAGGAATTAATATAGTTTAGGCTTTTGGGAGGGGCTTTTGTCATGTTCATAATTGATGAGAAGATTCTGGCTTTAAGGAGAATTTTTTTTTTTTTTTAACTAGAAATGCCTTAAAAGTGGTTTGACAGATATGGAATATTAAGTTTTGTTTTTGTTTTAGATTGATATTTTGTTTGCAAGATTAGCACTGCAGACTATTCCAGAAGATTTGGATCTACGAGATGACAGTCTGCTTAAAAATTTAGATATAAGATGCATAAGAAGTCTTAACGGTATGTCAAAGCTTACTTCCTTTTGTATAGTTGCACTTTTTATCATATATTAAGTAGTTGTTTTTACCTCAAGTTTTGTAATGGAGCTTTTAATGGCCATGTTGTTAATCCACTGTGAGTCAAATAAAATGTGCTTTACTTAAGAGACTACAGAGAAGTGTCGGTAGTTTATTTTGCTCATCAGTATCTTACACTGTTACTTCTTTTCTTCTGTCATTAATAGTACTTGCAACACTTAAAAAGACTGATGTTTGTACTCTATTGCTGGTGATTTAGGTTTCACCATGTAAGCCTAATTAATTTGATACAAATACTCTTTTTGTAATATTATCTGTTGTTGTAAAGGGCTACTTTTGAACAATTTTATTTAACATAGCTTGTTACTGTGATGTTGAAGAAGAATTCTTGGAAACTTGAGTAGATTGAGCCCTCCTCGGTATTTCTGGACAGGAAAGTTTTGGTTATGGGTCTAAAGTTTGAGATTAGGTGGGTTATAGTTCATTTTGTTTGGTTTAAGGCAGTGCTTATGATAGAAAATAAATGTTTTAGTTGTTTTTTTTTTTTTTTTTTTTTTTTGCCTCTTAAGGAGTTAACATTACTGATTCTACCAAGTAAAAATTTTTATTTAATTTTGATGTCAATCTCAGAAAATTTAGAAGTATTATTGTTAAATTTTTGATGATTTAATGTTCTGTTTTTTCACCCGTTAATCAGGTTGCAGGGTAACCGATGAAATTTTACATCTAGTACCAAACATTGACAACTTCAGGTTAACTCTGAGAGCTATCAAACTATGGGCCAAACGTGAGTTCAGAATTTGTTGGCTAGCTTATTAAAAATATTCAAACTTTTGTTCAACACTAACTTATCTTTTTGCTTTTCCCTTATCAACAGGCCACAACATCTATTCCAATATATTAGGTTTCCTCGGTGGTGTTTCCTGGGCTATGCTAGTAGCAAGAACTTGCCAGCTTTATCCAAATGCAATAGCATCAACTCTTGTACATAAATTTTTCTTGGTATTTTCTAAATGGTATGTGTTTAGATTATATTAAAATAAAATTGATTGTAGACACTGAAGTTTAGTCTTATTTCTATGACATTTCTGCAGCTGGTTTCAGATTCAAATTTTAGTTCATGATGTAGCCATTCAGGTAGCCTTGGCGGGGAGATCACATTGTATATGAAAGGACAAACCTAAACTCCGTTTCTATTCCCTAGTTTTGCCAGGGTAGTAATAAGGCAGATTCTATTTGTAGTTCCTTGCAGAAACCTTCCCTTTAAATAAATTCTGAAGTTTAGCTGGAACATCTGATAAAATCCAGTTTATTGATAGGCAGGAAAGTCAGTTACTTTTGCATGAAACGTATACGTATCACCTCTTTCACTCTTTGAATTCTTCTAAATCTATAGGCCATTAGTTTATTGTGATTGTATTTTGCTTTTGCTTTCAGCTGTCCATTTATCTTTGGTAAAATATTGAAGATGTAAATTTTCATAAAAAGCTTTTAAAGACTGAGTTAACATTAAGTGCTTGCAATTGATGATCCCTTTGAGATTAGTCATTAACCCAGGAGAGATTTTTGTTTTTAATTCCTTCATTTCAAGATGTCCACATTTGTCAACCATGATTTCTTTTAAGAAAAGTAAGATAAAAGAAGATAGTTGGTTTGGCCTAAAAGGTTTGGGTTCTTGGGTTTTATTCAAATTGATCTTAGAAATTTAAATCTTCCATTCCTGTTCCTGCCAGCTCCTGCCCTTCCTCCCTCTGCTTGAGTTGTTATTTTCTAGTAATTTTATAAAAATTAGAGTTATTGGAGACAATTTATAATTTAGAACTGTGCCACACTTTTCAGTACACATTCTGGTGTTTTGGGATTTGATAGGACTTATAATTGGGTGTGATAAAGAATGTCAGAATTTCTCTTAATGCTACACATACATAAGCAAATATTTTTGAGAAGCTAACCTTAATGTAAAGGATGACAAACGTTTTTCAGTTTTTATCTCTTCCGTAAAGGACTGAATTAGCTCATTTATAGAACAGGTCTTGAGAATGTGTTCACACCGCAATGTTTTATTTCACTTAATTCATATTAAAACTTTAAAGTCATGAGATAGAGAAATATTTTCCTAATTATTATAATTATTCCTATCCCTTTGACTATGATCAGAAATATCTTTTTAAATTCTCTGTTGGCTTTAAGTCGAACTAGTATTATTAAGAGAGGAATTTTGTCTTTCAAGGGGGATTTATTCTATTCAGGGTTTAGGTAAACATGAGACATCTTGGGATGGTGCTTCTTCGTTTAAATAGTCCTTTACCAGTTCTTTGAGAAGCAGAGAACATGTTTGACTTCAGTATGAGAAAGCTACCAAATAAGTTAATTTCTTAGTTAAGGGAAAAGTAATTTGAATAGTCTAATGTCTACAGAAAAGAATAAGGTTATATGTACCTTGAGGGCAGAATGAATGAAGAAGAATCACATTCACAAATGCTTTATGTTTAACAAAATACGTTTAGCTGATAATATCCTATAGTCTTATCAAGTGCTACAATCTTTTTAAACAGGGAATGGCCAAATCCAGTGCTATTGAAACAGCCTGAAGAATGCAATCTTAATTTGCCTGTATGGGACCCAAGGGTTAGTGTATTATTTTTTCCCCTACAAATTCACACTGTGCAATAACAAGTGAAAATCATCTACATAAACTCTAGGGAGATTTCCCAGCCTTTTATGTATGAGTGGACATGTCCATATGACACTTTCTTTTAGATAACCTCAACTATAATTGTCCTCTGATGTGAGAAGCATAATTATGTACCCTGTAAACCACATTTAATTGTACATAGTTTTTAATACGAATTTTACTAACATTTTGATTTATTCTATATAGAATTGCCTTGTAAGTCAAAGTTGTGTGGGCATTTGTGCTTTAAAAAAAAATAAAAGGATACTAAAAATCCCTGTTTTTTTTTATTTTATCTAAATATTTTGTTAAAACTGGGTGGTTTTAGGAAAGCATTTACCTAATGTTTACATGTGGCAGATAACCTATAAGCAGTATCACTTTAATTACCGTGATGTAATTGTAAAAATTGGTTTAGATATCTCAGAGATAACAAAAACAAGGTTGGGCTAAAGAAGAGCTTCCATTTTGTTTCTTGGGAAATTAGGACATTTACCACTTACTCATTTTAAATATTAACAACATGTACTTTATGAATCGATAAAGAGAAATTTAGATTTTAATAAGCCTCTCTAGGTTTGTGACATTCCAATTTTCTAAATTTGTTATCTTACTACAATATCAAAAATTTTAAGTTCCGTTGAATTACATCAAGCTATGTCTTTTCAAGTTTTCAAACCTCAGGGCATTTAATTTTGGAGAATGTGAGTTTATGATTTGCATAGTATACAGATAAACCATTAGTAAACCATTCCAGTATCTCTTTAAAATGATGTCAACATGGATAATGTAGTTTCACCATGTGTTATAAGCTTGAACTCCTTATAACTTAAGGGTATATTAATTTAGCTTTTCATCTTGTTTAAAATTAGTTTTACACAGAACATTTTGTAGCATGATACTTCTCTGAAGTGTAATTGTGTGTACACCCCCATTTCTGTTGTTGAATAAAGAAAAACTAAACATCAGTAAATTTCCCAAGAGAAACTTTTTTTGCTCAGCAGGCACACTGTTTCTAGTAAGGTTGCCAAAATAGTCATGCCCATGGTTGAAACAAATCATTAGTTTAGAACAAATCTCTGATTCTGTGAAGATTTCCTATAAAACAGTGTCTCCTTACATGGTTTTTCTTTCTTAACTGCAGCTATGAATGAAATAAAATTTAATCATTGGTTCAGTTTAACAAGGGGTAAAAAGTCCAAGTATCTGTTGCATATGTACTTGAAGAAACTGATTGGCTGTTGTTGTATGTAGGTAAACCCCAGTGATAGGTACCATCTTATGCCTATAATTACACCAGCATACCCACAACAGAACTCCACGTACAATGTGTCCGTTTCAACACGGATGGTCATGGTTGAGGAGTTTAAACAAGGTAAGTGTTTACGCTTATGCTCTGCTTTATACACGAAGGATTTACCTACCATTGTAGACCCAGTAGTCAGCTACGCAACTTAAATTGAAGTGGCATTCACTGAAGTGGATTTTGGTGTTTGTTTATTTATAATGGTATATATTTGAGAACTGACTGAAAAAAATTTAATTACTTTCGGGCAATTTATTTTTTAAGTTGGAACCTTAACCAACACTGAAAACCATCAGAGGCTGATTCAGTGCCATACTATTGTCTTGTAAAATTAAAAATAATAGTTTGTCTGTACTGGGTGACAGATGCTTAGCAGGCTGTATATCCTGGGAAAGAGTTTTGAGCAGGATTGAGGCCAGACTGTCCATTATTTTGGAAGAACCTTTCACCATTTTTGAACTCCAGTTGTACTGTTAATATGAAGGTGTAGCTATTACCAAATGTTCTTTGAGGGAAGTAACTGGAACAAGACTGTTTGGTTTGACTGCAAGCAGTCAAGGAGACAGAATCAGCTATTTGACCACCAGCTTCAAATTTAGAAGTTTAAAATTCTTTCCTGTTGCCTGAAGAGGCTTTTCATGGGAAGATGCCTTATACTTTTAGAAACAACAGGAAACCTTTTTCCAGAAAGCCAGTAAACAAAGTGTATGGGAAATTTTTCTTAAGTAACTACAGTGTTTCAGTTTTGAGGAAAAATCATTCCATGAGCATAGCATTTTAGAATAATGGTACTTTACCAGAAACCTGGCTCTTAGTGTTCCAGCTTTTTTGAAATGTGTTGTGCCTATCTGAGAAAATGCTCTATAAAACTTCCGTGCGTTAAAATTCTGGTTTTAGGATTATAATGAGTGCATGTGGTATGATTAAAATTATTTAAAATTCTAGATGGTTAGACTGCAGCATGCAAACATTCTAATATGTTTTTAATCTAGGTCTTGCTATCACAGATGAAATTTTGCTGAGTAAGGCAGAGTGGTCCAAACTTTTTGAGGCTCCAAACTTCTTTCAAAAGTACAAGTATGTATTTTAAGGCATGTCGGACATGTTGCTCTCTTTAAGTAATGGTTTAATGGTGGTATCTATATCATCTCTTTTTGCTAGACTAATCTTTTGTATTTACCTTTAAACATCTTCTATAGAATTTTCCTTCTTGTCACAAAGGACATACTTACTGTTTTTAGTAAACTTTTTTGGGGGGATGGGGGTCAAGGTAATGTGAAGCCCCTATAATTTTTCTGCCTTATCTAACCGAACTATTACCTTTGTAGCAACATCAGTTCAGTAGGCATATGTCAATCATGACCAAAACAGTAACTCTGTACACATTGGCAAATGAGTGAACTGTTAAAATCTGTAGTTAATATTCTCTATTAAGAAACTAAGTATTTTCATCTAATTCTGGAGACTTGTTTATCATTAAGATTCTTTATGACATAGAGAAAGCTAATAATATGCCACTCTATAGCCAATTAAATGTTTTGAATACTTACAGCACATTATTGGCTTACCTTTTTCCTCTAATGTTATTAAAGCCCCTTCAAATATTTCTACAAATAGTTTTCTTGGGATCTAAGTGGGTATAATAATTTTTATTAATGGTTTTAATATAATGGTTTAATACCTTAGTACAGGTTAAAAGCCTTGTGTTAATTTTGATGAAACATGTAAGTTTAATCTTTTTTTTTTTTTTTTTTTTAAAAACGAAAACACGGACTTGCATACTTATTTGCCCTGGGCTGAAAACTTGCAGAAGTCCCATTTAAAACAATTTTTTTTAATGCTTGAAATTTTCCTGACCATTTGATCTTGTGTTGGATTGTGGTTTGTAATCTAAACAAGATTGCTTTATGCTATTTCCCTAATTAAAAGCAAGAATGATGACCCTCATGATGTCTCTGTGTTTTGTTTCTGTATCTTTTGCATGAAAAAGCAATAATGGAGCCAGTAATTGTGTTCTGGGAGCACTGTGTTGTCAGTAAAAATTAAAATAACTTAATACTGAATGCTTTTATTACTTACTCCTCATAAATTTTGCTTTCCATCTGTCAGGTAATTTTTCTTCATTTTTTATTTTAACCAGTATTGAGGAAGTACCTTTGAGCATTTCAATTAATAAACATATATACTGATAATTTTAAAAGTACAATATAAACAAGACATAATTACATCCATCTAAGGAGAAGAATAAAGAAATTGGTCTTACAGAAAAGTATCAGCATCTCTTAATTCCTGAGAATCAAAAATAAAGTTAGGTTCATACTTATTCCTCCCTCACTTCTTTATAGGACTAAAATGGGTAGAAAATACCTACTTTAGTGGCTTCCTTCACTTTAAGAAAGATTAATGTTGAAATTGAACAAACCTTGACTTTGTCATTTCATTTGAATAAATTCACATTATTAGAACTTTGTGCTTTTTAAAAAGCTTGCGTAATGTTTCGGTTTTTTTTTGTTGTTGTTTTTTTGTGTTTTTTTTTTGTTTTTTTTTGAGACAGAGTCTTGTTTTGTTGCCCGGGCTAGAGTGAGTGCCGTGGCGTCAGCCTAGCTCACAGCAACCTCAAACTCCTGGGCTCAAGGGATCCTCTGCCTCAGCCTCCCGAGTAGCTGGGACTACAGGCATGCGCCATCTCTCCCAGCTCATTTTTTCTATATATTTTTTTAGTTGTCTGATTAATTTCTTTCTATTTTTAGTAGAGATGGGGTCTCGCTCTTGCTCAGGCTGGTCTCGAACTCCTCAGCTCAAACAATCCACCCGCCTTGGCCTCCCAGAGTGCTAGGATTACAGGCGTGAGCCACCGAGCGGGCCCTTAATGTTTTCTTTTAAAACTGTGCTTTGATCTTTGCCACGTAGTACCTATATGGTCTTTGATTAAAAGATGATATATTGTTAATCTTTATTGAAGTCTCCGGAAATAAATCTTAGGTTATCAAAAACAACTTTAATTAAATATATTAGATATAAGGAAATAGCAACAAGTAGAAGAAATTATATGAGGAAAATTTGAATTTCAGCTGTGTATACTGGGAAAACTTGAAAATATGACAGTGGACTAATTTTATCCATACCACATTATAATTCTCCAAAAGTTTTCCTCTTTAAGATACAGTGATGACTGTAATCTGGCTTTGGGAGGTGTTCACAAATTTGAATTTTTAAGACATACCCTCATAAGAAATACCCCGAAGATTGGCTATACAATTGTATTGAAATCCTTAGTTTTCCCTTGAGTCAAAGTTGATTAAACCTTCTTTGAAGCATTGTGCTAAAAGTACTATCATTTGTTATGTGTAGGATTTTATTGTTTTTTTGTTTTGTTTTGTTTTGTTTTGTTTTGTTTTGTTTTGTTTTGAGACAGTCTCACTCTGTGGTGCCATGGCATCAGCCTGGCTCACAGCAACCTCAAACTCCTGGGCTCAAGCAATCCTCCTGCCTCAGCCTCCCAAGTAGCTGGGACTATAGGTGTGTGCCACCATGCCCGGCTAATTTCTTTCTGTTTTTGGTAGAGACGGGGTCTCGAACTCCTCACCTCAAGTGATCCTCCCCCGTCGGCCTCCCAGAGTGCTAGGATTACAGGCGTGAGCCTCCGCTCCCGGCCTGTGTTGGATTTTAAATTATGTGAAATACACCTGACATTCTTGAAAGGGAGAACCATGGAGGAAATTTTGTTTGTCTTAAAAGCAAACTAAATCACCTTCTAGAAAGATATCAGTGTTCCTTGAGAAAAAGGGGTAACATTGTTTCATGAAGTTTTTAAAGAGTCCTAAGAAAATATTTTTTGTATTTCTCCTTCAGGATATTCAAGTTAACACTTAAATAACTAGCAGTAAAATCATTAACATTAGTAAATGGGATATTTATTTCAGGTGTTAACATTTTACTAGGAAACAAGGAGAGGTATTTACAAAAATCACAGTGTTGTCATTTCGAGTATGTATAAAATAATTTAGCCTTAAAATTTGTTTAAAAAATTTTAAGATAGTGAACTGTAACTCCTGGTCCTGAATTACTTAAGATAGAATTGCAAGCATTTTTGACTAAGAGATAAGTAAGTTTTTCAGTGTACGTATCTTAGTTATGATCTTCCCAGGTAAAATACTCACATGAAATGGCACAGAGACCCACTTACAGAATTTTTTATGAATAGCTATTAGGTAATAAAGCAACAAAGTGTTCCTAGGACTTTATTTTGATTCTTTGGGGATACATTTATATCAAATTTTATTGGAAACTATATGATAATCTTTAAATTTGGGGAAAAAGTAACGACAGTTGCATTAAGACTTCAGAGTCTCTTCATGGACGCATTTGAGTATCTTCAGCATGATAGTTTTTAGACATGGCAGTTGTGAAATAGGGGATCACCTTTTTTGGTATAACAACAAAATAGCATTTAGATGTATTTCTACTTGGTTTCTGTGGTCTCATAGGGATGTTAAGAATTGAATACCAATCCTGGTTTTTAAAACTTAAAAATTAGGAAATTACAGAATGAAATTGGTATTTTATTTTCAATTTTTTGGATGAGCCACTCATAAAATATTTGTAGGTTATTTCTGTTAAACTTAATTACGGCATTTTATGTCTCTCAATTCAAATTTGCTTAAAGGTGGCTGAGTAAGACGTTTAGCCTCAGCATAAATACTTGTTAGAGCTACTTTAACATTTTTACCTATATGTAAATGTATGCATTTGTGCATAAAAAATGTACAAAGTAGATACTTCCCCCACTTTGATTTCTGCAAGAAATAAAATTGAACTTGATAGGCTTCAACTCTTTAAACTTTGTGCTGTCAACAAAATTAGATTCAAATGGATTATTTTCCCTTCATAAATGGAGAACATTGTGTATCATTTAAGCTTTTGTTGAAGACTCAGGTCGTTATTAAGAATCTTCATTTTGAATTTTTGTATGCATGCATGATTTTTATATTTTTATACTTTGTTGTCTTCTGTTACAAGTTGCTATACTTACGTGAGAAAGCTCATCTCCCTTACTTTTTTTTTCCTTTTAGTTCATTTTTAATGTCTCAGGGACCTAGAAGTCAGGTTACTGAGCTTGTTAGGATTTTGTTTGATTTAAGAGCATTTAGGACTCTAAGTATGGGTTTCTCTATGTGTATAACACATGAGCTTTTAGTGCTTTTATGTGACTTTTATTGACTTACTTATTCGGGTCATCTGTGTTTTCTCTGTATTTGGCTTGTTCCAAATAATGATGAACAAATTAAACTGGTAAAGGAAGTATTGGTCTGTATGGAGTTGGATTGCATATTCACTTATCTGTGTATACCTTGTTTTTGTGTATTTACCTGTGTTACCTTATGTTTATACATTTGAACTTCACAATATTGCCAATAAGAGGGGTACTATTGTCCCATTTTACATAAGTCTTTGAATTGTCAAGGGTTACATAGCTCTGAAGAATGGGAAGTGTTTTCAAATACTTTGTGAGCATAATTAATAAATGATCAATTGGACTGTTTTAAAGGGAGTATGTTTAAAAAATGCTTGAAGTTGCCAAACCTTTGGTAACCTTACCTAAAAATATCGTTTATTTTTGGCTAAAAAATTTTCTTTGAACTATAATTTGTAGTTTTTCTCTGAATCTAGGTCAGAATTTTGTGAAACTTTTAAAAATGTGATTGAGAATATAGGAAAGATTTCAGACTTTTAAGAGAATAAAATAATTTTAAATTTTGGTTATACTGCCATTTCCGAATTAGTATCTATACTAAATACTAATGACATCAGTTTGCTTTTTGAGATAAAGTTTCCAGGGTGAAGTTTGTCTTCCAACTCTTCTAAAATGGATACTGTGGAAGAGTATATTGGTCTGAACTTTTTTTCATCTTAGGAAATTGAATCATAATAATTACACTTCAGTTTGAAATAGTTTGTTTTAAAAAGACTTAGATATTTGGTCATGATGGTATTTTCTCAATTGAAAACTTACCTTTTTTTCTAATTTGAATGGGATTAAATTTCTGATAGAATTCAGATTTGTTTGTTGCTCTTACGTTAGTGATGTCAGTTTTTTTGTCATAGAAATAAGTTTTTATCATTGGGAAAAATCACGGAGCCTAATTTCAATATTCAGTTTAATTTTCCCTACCATTTAATTTGAATTGAAAAGTATGATGTATTTCACATTGTTTTGGAAGTTACTGTTATAATATATATATTTAGTGATACGTTTTTGTGGCTAGAACCCTGGTTTTTTGTTTTCCATTGAAACATTTTTGTTTTATAGGTTATATTTTAGTGAGCAACTCTTTTGTAGGTAGAGTGCTCTATTGGTGTCATTGAACAGTTATTAATGTTTATTCAACCTTCTTGAATTAAGCTACTTTATTTGCTAATTATTTACAAAATCACTATCTTTTTGAGAAGAATTAAAATTGCCAGTACTAAGAAATGTGTGGAATATAGCATGTGATTTTATGTGCATATTTGACATTGTAGTCCCCCTTGCTAAATTGATGTTGATCTGTAAGGAAGCTTGTTACGTTATGGTTTAATATCCAGCATGAAGCACATAAATAAAATAAATAGCATGTTGTCTTTATCTTCAAAGGCATTATATTGTACTTCTAGCAAGTGCACCAACAGAAAAACAACGCCTAGAATGGTGAGTATAAGATTAGACTTTACAGAAAAAATAAACGTCAGAATGAATCAGATAGCCACAGAATACATGTAGGAGATGGGAGGAAGTCCTTAAAACATCCAGTTTGGTTTGATTTGTTCGTAATTGGAACTTTACTATTTATAATGGAAGTATAGATTCATATACACATGCAACTTATTTGTTTTATAGAGATCCATGTATCATTTCTTAACTAAAGTGCTTTGGTTTAGCTTACTAATTTTTCTTTAAATATTTGTGGGAATAACTTTTGTAACCTTGCTGGTTTGAATGAAGTGTATCTTGGTTCTCTCTTCCCTCTAGTTGAGCATTTTTGGGTAGAGCATAAAGCTTTCGGTTTTATCTTTGGGAGTTCAGCCAGTTGAACTGCCCTGGTGTGTGTTTTAAATTATTTATGATCTTCGTATTACTTCTTTACATGAACATTTGATTTTTTTTTTAAAGTTAACCAAAACTTTTCATTAATACTAAGTGACATTTGTTCAGGGTGGGCTTGGTGGAATCAAAAATTCGAATCCTAGTTGGAAGCTTGGAAAAGAATGAATTTATTACACTGGCTCATGTGAATCCCCAGTCATTTCCAGCACCCAAGGAAAATCCTGACAAGTAAGCACTCTGCTAATTCAATCTAATCTCTTCCTTTTTTCAACTTTTATTCGTAGAAGCTTTTACAGACAAGTTTTATAACTAGTATCACTACTCTCATTACATGTGGCTTTAAAAAATTTGGAATTTATAAGTTTTTCCTGACCAGCCACTAAGCCCAGCCCAGTTATTGCAGTCTTAATTATTAAAAGACTGTATGCTGGGGCCTGGTGCGGTGGCTCACACCTCTAATCCCAGCACTCTGGGAGGCTGAGGCGGGCAGATCGTTTGAGCTCAGGAGTTCGAGGCCAGCCTGAGCAAGAGCGAGACCCTGTCTCTACTAAAAATAGAAAGAAATTAGCTGGACAACTAAAAATATATACAAAAAAAATTAGCCGGGCATGGTGGTGCCTGCCTGTAGTCCCACCTACTCAGGAGGCTGAGGCAGAAGGATGGCTTGAGCCCAGGAGTTTGAGGTTGCTGTGAGCTAGGCTGATCCCACGGCACTCTAGCCCAGGCAGCAGAGCAAGACTCTGTCTCAAAAAAAACAAAAAGACTATATGCTGTTCCATTCAGGGGATAAACCATTAAATGTTCAGAAGTAGCTAAATCACTAATTGCTCTATGCTTCTGTTCATTTGGAATTTTAAATTGGATTTTAAAAATTTAAGAAATATAAAATTCTAGTTAAATTTTTATATCTAGAAGAGAAGATCCTTTTTTGGTTCAGAGTTTTCTAAAAAGCATTATTCTTTTCCCCTCCTTAGTTTAAACATACTTTTTCTTTGATTGCAGTGCCTCTGGTACTTTCAAATCATTATTAAGAATATTAGCCCTCAATGTACAGTTGTAAGAGGATATTTGTCCTAGAACTCTGATTGTTTATATAGTAATAGGAATATAGAGGATGGGTTGTTGGGAAGGACTTTAAGTTTTGTTGGAGTTTGGGCTTAAAGCTTGAGTTTGCTCATATATTTGTTTTGCAGATTCTCCCACATGGCTCAGATTGTCAGTCATGTTGATAATTATGTTTTCATGAAATCCTGATAAACCGATAATTTTCTTCTTTGCAGGGAAGAATTTCGCACAATGTGGGTGATTGGGTTAGTGTTTAAAAAAACGGAAAACTCTGAAAACCTCAGTGTTGATCTCACCTATGATATTCAGTCTTTCACAGACACAGGTATGTCTCTACTTGGGTAATGAAAACATTCAGGTGTTTGCATATTTGAATTTGTCTTGATGTACAGCATAGTGATGTTTATAATAACTTGAAATTATTTGGGAATATTAAAAAGTGATCATCAAAATAATGGCTTTATATTATATTAGTTACTAGCTTCAGTAATGTCAAATATAGGTTGAGTATCCATTATCTGACATGGTTAGGACTCAGTGTTTAGGATTTTTTTGTATTGTTTGGGATTTTGGAATATTTACATTACCCTTACCAGTTGAGTATTCCTGATCTGAAATCTGAAATGCTTCAGTGAGCATTTCCTTTGAGTTTCATGTCAGTGCTCAAAAGAGTTTTGCATTTTGGAGCAGCTCTGATTTTGGATTTTTGGATTAGAGGGATACTCACCCTGTATAGAGATGATTTTTCTCTCTTACGACAGACCCTACTGTTAAGTAGAACCATTTTAAACTTGGCTTGTCCGCATTTCCTTATGAAATTGGAAACAACGTGAGTGTGTGTGGTTGTCTAAAAGACTGAGTCTGTGTCTGACTGCTTTAATCATCTTGAACTTTAGAAATTGATAAAGCTGAACTTATGGTGACTTGAAGAAATTTGTCCTGTGTGGCAAATACAGATTCAAGTGTTAATTCATGGGCAGGGATTAGAGTGAGTCTACATTTCAGATTGACTGTACCCTGAGACATAAAAGGTAGTATGTTTTAACCAAAGACCAACTGATGGATGTAGTTGAGAGAATCTAAGACTATATGTAGATGCACAACTTTTCAAGAGAATAGTGAATATGCATCTGTGCATTTTCCTTGAAGACAGACCCTATTTTCTCTCTAGCATTGTCCCCCTCCTCCCTGTTTTAAAAAATTCTAAAAGTGGTATTTTTGTCTGTCCACTATGAGTTTTCCCTGGAGAATATTCAGATTTAACATTAAAAATTTTTTACCTACTTAGAGAAGGAGGGAAAATATTGGTGATAATTTGTAAGAAAATCAGTGTCACATACTAACTGTAATATAAAGGAGAAATAAAGGAAAAGAATATATATTTGTGTCAGTGTTAAGGTATGACATCAGAAGATATACTTAAGTGTCAGGTGATTATACTTTATGTAGGATCACTAGCAATGTGACATCTGTGAATTCTGATACAGGTGTTACTTCTAGTGATTCTGATAGCATCAGCAGTGTTGGCTTTGGTGAGATGACATGATAAAAGTGAAAGTTGCAAATAAAACAAAAGGTGATCTAATTTTGATACACATTTGAGTTGTGTTCCTAGAAATTTCGGATTAAAATACTTTATTTTTAATGTAACTTGAATTCTTGGTTCGAATAATTGCAAAGTAGGTTTTTTATGTTTAGGAATGTAGGGCATGGTACAATTCTTCCCTGGGTAGAACTTTCCACATTGAAGGATACCTATTGTCTCTAGCCAGTAACAACTGTTAATCATCGTAATAACAAAAATAACCCTACAGATTTTTAAAATGTCATATGTAGGGTGATGTACCACCTGCTAAACACCACAGAAGTGTTTTTTTCTAAAGTGAAGATTCTCATGTCAACTTTATTTATGAACTAAGAAGTCATGGAGAGATACTTGAATTAGAAAATTTGTTTTGGGCCAGGCGCGGTGGCTCACGCCTGTAATCCTAGCACCCTGGGATGCCGAGACAGGTGGATCGTTTGAGCTCAGGAGTTCCAGACCAGCCTGAGCAAGAGGGAGACCCCGTCTCTACTAAAAAAATATAAAGAAATTAGCTG